>JACBOY010000214.1:0-52566 GCA_014706135.1 Phytophthora tubulina
TCTTGATGACGTGAGAGGCGCAGTGATGTGAGACCTTGAACGTCCTGGCGGGGACTTGGGAGGTGGATCTTGCGCGGGTATTCCTGCGCAAAGTTCCGGGTACGTAGATCTTGGACTCTTGGTCGTCGATCTTGAGGATCCGTTGGATCCGAGGGGGCCTTGTGGGGAGGTGTTTCCTTTTCCCTTTACGTTGCTTGACCGCTTCCTATAGCGGGATCTTTGAGGGGCGAGGACCGAAGGACAGTTGCCAGCCAAGCGAATCTGGATCAACTTAGTCTTCTTAAGCAGTGTAGATGACTTGAATAATGTATGGGCCAATAGATAATCCCAATACAATAAACCACTTGAGTTCTACGGCGCAAATTCGGTTCTGATTTACGTTTAGGCACTGCCTATCCTGAATCCTATCATCCCATCCCGAACTGAATCTTCTGAATCTCCCTATGCCGGCTCTCAGCCACTCATCACCGCCCGGTCTTCTACACTTGGATCAATACGGCCGTGACGTCATACACTCGGATCCAGGTTGGATCTGTAACCCATGGATCCGTAACCCTTGGATCTGTACCCCGGTTCTGTACCCCGGATCCGTACCCTCGGAGTTGTACCCATCTTGGTCCCTTGTATATGTCGCCACCATGTCGCAGCCCTTGCCATTCTGACATCACCCATCGAACAGCCCTGCGTCACTTCTGGTCTGCTATCAGGGCAACCGCCAGGACCTTTCCTCACTAGATCAAGCAAGGAGGTAATAGAGAGAGCCCCTAGATTGCTTGGCTAGGGCGCACTCACAACCACCCTCAAGAGGATCCCGCTAAAGGAAGCGGCAAGCTACGGAAAGGAACAAGAAAGGAAACACACGCCCAAGTCGACTCGATCTATTGCAAGACCCCGATCAAGTACGACTAACCTAATCGACGACCAAGTGAAGCATATCCGCGTGGTCGTCACCAAGACCCCTCCCCAAGTACTGTCCACACAGTTCCAAGAACAAGACATCCCCGACACCTTCGAAGTCCACCTGGAAGAGCGTCAACTCACCCACACCAACGGGTACACAAGGTAAGAAGGAACGCAACCGTCACGGACAAGCGGAGTACCCCTCCGTTAGTTGGTAGTCTGGGCCACCGTTGGTGAGTGCTGATCGCGTCACGAGTTTTCGTGATCCCCGCTCCACCACAATGGTGCGCGTGCCCGGATCTTCTGGTGACTTCGGATATCACCGTGAGTCCCAAGAAGATGTCAAAGATGTCAAGATCAAAGTGGAACCGGGGACTGGTGCGTCGACGGAAGGTAAATCGCCGTCGTCGCCGCTGAAGAGCGAAGGATACACCGATCGTCTGAGTGCTGGGAGGACCTCAGACGACGTAAAGGAGGAAGGTTCAGCAATGGACCTGGAAGAGATCCTCATCCTCCTCCCCAGGCTCCTTCGCGAGCCCCTGCGGATCGTGACGCAAGTTACGATCCGCTGGATGAAGATCCAAAGATGCGAATCGAAGGATCTTCACCCACCACCACTCTTCCATCCTCGCGTACGCTGTCGAAGACCTCGAAGACTGCGCGGATGAAGCTGAAGGCGCCTGATGCGGACGCTGAAGACGAGAGTGATCAGCCAAGCCTGCCGACACCGAGTTGGAGCTGATCTTCTACGGGAAGGAGCTGAACGCTTTCCTGATCGAAGATCCCGTGATGAAGGTCATGCGACCGAGGCTGATCGGAACGCTACAAGGACCGTCGACTACGCCGACAGAGACCGTCAACAAGCTGGAAGCCGTCAAGATCTTGATGCACATGCTGAAGGAAGCTGGAATCACCCCAGGCGCGTTCGAAGCGAACGAACTCTTCGACCTGGAGCTGGCCGTGATCGTGGAAGCCTCGAAGTCTCTCCACAAGAAGCTGGCACCTCTGGTGGGAGTCGCTGCGCCGAGAGAAGTCGCGAGGCCACCCGCGCTGCAGAGCCCAGAGTACCGTACTGGATCATCGCAGTACGCGTCGGCCACGTCGGAAGCCGGATCGGACGACAGCTCAATCGAGCTCTCACGGATGACGCTTGGACCGCCAGGAGAAGCCATGCTTCAAGGGCGTGCGGCGGCCGCGGAAGCGGCGCGACAGCAGACGGCAAGAACGCCGGTTGTGAAGTCGTCGCATTCTGATCGTGTACGGACGCCGGCCGTGGACTCGTCATCGCCTGATCGCATGCAGACTTTCTTCAATGCCGCGATGGAACGCTTCCTCAAGGAACAGCGAGAGGCGGAGCGTCGCCTGTGGTGAACCAACAACAAGCGACGCCGCCGCCATCCATGACGAACCAAGTGCCACCGGTGGTGGACCGACCTGAACCAACTGGAACCAGAGATGTTGAGATGGAGTCCGTCGGATCGCACGCGGATGAGTACGATCCTGACAACCTCAGCATCGATGTGCCGCGACGTGCTGCCGTAGCGACAGCGCAAGCACCGACAGGAGGTGTCGCGTCCACTGCACGGATCAGAGTGTCGGCAATCTCGGAGTTGAAGGAATACTCCGGCAAGGACAACGACGAAGACCGCGCGAGAAGTTGGCTGAGCAAAGTGAAGTCCGCCTACGTGCGTGATCAAGCTCCAGACGACGAGAAGTGTTTGGTCTTCGGCGATCTGCTCAAAGGACTGGCGCGAAACTGGTTCCGGCAGCTAAGTCGATCGACACGCAGCAACTGGGAAGACCTCCTTCGTGAGTTCCAGACGCAGTACTGCGGACGTGGAGTGTCTGTTGCGAGACAGTACTACCACGCCAAGAAGCGATCGGACGAGTCGCCGTTGGAATACCTTCATCGCCTGAATGTCGCCGGTATGAGAGCCAAGTTGCCAATCAAGGATGGCTCCCGATCAGCCCGCCGCGAACATGTTGAACTCTTTATCGAGACGCTTGATGATTGCGAGTTGGCCGATCAGCTGGCTTTGCTGCGCCTGACGGATGCTGACGATCTGGAGGAAACTCTGCGTGCACGACAACGTGCCAAGGCTCGCCAGAGCAGGGCCGTGGGCGGATCGAGCAAATATCGCCAGAAGGCCCACAGGCCCCACAACCCACTCCCCCGAAGACAGCAGCGAGTCGGAGTCGAAAGCCAGTGGATCGGAGCCAGAAGATGAATGCCGCCAAGTCTATGTCGCCGCTGCCGCTGATCATGACGAACAACGTCACTCACGACCGCCGCGTCAGGAGCCGTACGCCGGATCAAGCAACCACGCTGATCGGGATGTGCCGCAGAAGCGGTGCTCGCACTGCGGCTCCTCGAAGCACGACGACTTGGTCTGCTGGAAGAGGCTGACTTGTCAGAAGTGTGGCAGGAAGGGACATCCGTCCGATCACTGCCTGTTCGTCTGCCGTGCCTGCGGCGAGATTCACGACGCTGGCAAGTGCCCCATGGAAGAGTTCTACAACTTGATCCGCCAGTGGTACGTTCCGAACAAGCATGCCGGAATGTTGCCTGCCAACGCGGAGAAGATGTTTAACTAGAACGCTCGCCAGGTTGGAAACTGGTACGAGCCGAGCGTTCTGAGCTCTGCATCTTTGCATACGTCGAGAAGCTTGCAGGCCTGAAGGTTAGTAAGCCGATCGACAATACATTTGAGTTGCATGGAAGACATACCTCTGCGGTTGCGAGTGGATGAGTATGCCCGATCTGGTGTGGTGATGGAACTGGATCTGCTGCCTGGAGAATCCCGTGGTTACTGGAAGTTCCACGCGCCCGGCAAGTGGTTCAAGCAAGCCAAGGCCATGGCCAAGATCAACAACGAGAAGGCGATGTTGCTCTTCGACTCCGGCGCCGAAGTCTCAATCGTGGACTCCACCTTCGCTCGTAAGGTTGGATGTATCATAGACGAAAGTCAGAGACAAGAGTGCGTTGGAATAGGGGAAAGCGCGTACATGACAGAAGGACGTACCAAGATCAAGATCACGCTGTCTGGATCGCTGGTGTACTACTTCGACGCTTGGGTCGGAGCGCTGTCAGGACAGGAAGCCATTCTCGGGATGGGCTTCATGGTTCCGGCGGGTGTTCGCCTGGACCTGTCGCATGGATCGCTGTGCCTCCCGGATGAAGTACAGATCCAGTTGGCGGGACGTCGCCAGCTGTACAGCGCGAACTCAAGTTGGTTTGAGCTGGGACAGCACCTCGAAGTGCCTGTCGCTGGATCGGTGGAGATCGCCGTTCGTGCACACACTTCCGATCGGCAGAAACTGTGGATCTCGCGCGGTGATCGGTGGGTGCCGACGTTCGTCAAGGGACTGGGCCGATCACGATTCCTGCGTACCACGAATGTGTCCGATCAGAAGTTAGTCATTCAGAGAGATACGAAGTTGGGGATATGGCTGACTGGAGATCGCGTGCCTCGTCGCCCAGGGTTCGTTTCGGTCGGATCGCAGCGGTACTCTGAGTGGCAGAACTTGGCGTACCAAGCCACCACTGATCAGGTAGCCGAAGAAGCTGTCGACGAGGAACCATCGGAACCTATTGTATATCGGCCTCAATACGACCCGCCGACGCGGATACTGAAGCGCGAGCCGGAACCACTGAAGCCCGCTGTGGTACCAGTGATGGTGCCGAAGGTCTCGCCGAAGCAGGAACGGCCAGAGATGAAACAAGAAGCCGAAGTGATGGCGCCGATCACAGAAGAAGATCCAACACCGGTGATGTCGGAAGAGCCTGGGAAACCAGCCGACCAAGTCGAAGAAGAGCCCAAGGTCGAACCACCGACGGAGCTCGACACGACAGTCGCTGCGACACGGAAGAAGACCAAGTATGTTACCACGAAAGCGGAGACATGTTTGCTGAAGACTTGGAGAAGCAGATGACCGTACTCCCGGAAGTGTCGACGACCACCGACGAAGTGAAGATTGAAGACATCAAAGTGGGTGATCCGAAGCTGAACACGCCGGAAGAGATTGATCGACTACGACGCATCATCTGGAAGCGGTGTCATCTCCTGATCGGGAAAGACAATGCTCTCCCTCCAGCTGCGCTTGGAGCAGTCTGCGACATTGATGTTGGGGACGCGACACCGGTTGCGCAACGCTGCCGTCGTATCGCTCCGCAGTTTCGCGAGAAGTTGTCTGCCATGATCAAGGGTTTGATGTCAGCGACGATCATCAGTCCATCGACCTCACCTTGGGCATCACCTGTCGTGGTCATCATCAAGAAGAACGGAGTTGACATCCGCCTGTGCATCGACTATCGGGTGGTGAATGGCCTGACCAGGTTGATGGTCTACCCGATGCCGCTGATTAACGACCTTCTTGAAGACTTGGACAAGGTACTCTGGTTCTGCTCCTGGATATGGCCAGTGGCTTCTGGGTAGTCTCGATGACGGAGCGTGCGCGCAAGATCTCGGCGTTCATCACGCCGTTCGGACTCTTCGAATGGAACCGCATGCCGTTCGGGTTGAAGAACGCGCCGCAGATTTATCAGCGGCTGATCGACAATGCGTTGTACGGACACCTTCGTATCAGCGCTGCGGACTCCACGAAGCCGATCGACGTGTTCGAAAGTGGAGAGCCGGAGCTTGATCAGAAGCCGTCTGTCCTGGGAAGACGACGGTATATCGAAGACATCCTGATGACAGCCTCGTCGTGGGATAACTTGTGCGAGCGGGTCGAGAAGCTGCTGGATACCTGCGAACGTTGGAACTTGTCGATTAGCGTGGCTAAGAGCTTCTGGGGTCATCACAAGGTGGCGTACTTAGGTCACCGTGTGTCCGCCGACGGATTGGAAGCTTGCCCGAAGGATCTCGAACCGCTGAGTAATCTCCTGTTTCCGCGAACGTTGCGGTCGATGGAGTCGTTCTTGGGAAGCTTGAACTACTACAGTCGCTTTATTGAAGCCTTCGCCGTGTATGCCGCGGTCTTGTACGAGCTGCGTGAGGCAGATTTCCACGAGATCAACCGCCGAAACAAGGTCGAGGCTGACGGACGCAAGACTGGGGACGACGCGATGCTCTCGGACGAAACTGATCGCTGGATTCGAGCGAAGGTCGCGTTCGGCATGTTGAAAGCGAAGATGGTGTCGACGCCGACCTTGCGACACTTCGATCCGGATCGAGTTCCCGTGATTGTGGTCTACGCGAGTAAGTGGGCGATCCCCGCCGCACTGGTCCAGGAGCATGATGGCGTGTATTGGCCAGTAACCTGCACCAGTCGCACCTTGAAGTCGAACGAGTTGAACTACAGCATCGTCGACAAGGAGGTCCTGGCTCTGCTTCGGATGCTGGACGTCTGCTATACCTTGCTGGTCTCGCGACCGACCAAGGTGTTGTCCCGATATTCGACGCTGGCCTGGCTGGCGAACTCTTCGGGATTCGATGGATGACTTGGCCAGTGGGCAGCGCTGCTGTCGCAATGGACGCTCGAGATCACGAAGTGTGCGAAGGGTGAATACGAGATCTTGGGAACACTAGCAGCAAGCATCACTCCACATGCTGAAGTCGACGAAGCGCTGATCGCAATCGCGCCGAAGAAGCAGCCACGAAAGGTGATCACGATGCCGCCACCCACAGTCGAGTTGGACGAGAGCTTGCCTGTCGTCAGCTTTGATGGATCGGCGCGCGTCAAGCGGAGCGGTGGTGCGTACAGCGCGATCGTGTGGAAGTTGCCCGAGTGGACGATCCTCACAGCTGCGTCGGAGTATATGGCTGAGCTGACTGTGAATGAAGCGGGGTATCGAGGTTTGCTGCTGGGTTTCGATCTGCTGTCTGCTCAAGACAGGGGACGAGTCGTAATCTGTGGTGATTCGAACTTGGTGATCCGCCAGATGCGTGGCGAGATCGAGTGCAAGGCACCGGGACTACAGGTGCTCCGGCAGAAGGCGATGGACCGGCTCAGACTGTGGCCTGAATACGACTTCCTGCCCATGAAGAGAGAATGGAACCAAAGTGCAGATCGTTTAGCCAGTTCAGCGCTGCAGCGGGAAGCAGGCGCAATCATTACCTCGACGGAAGATCTTCAGGACCTGATTACGATCAATCGCTTGCCCGAGTTGCTCAAGCCGATAGAAGTAGGCGAAGTAGCGCACGTATCCGCAGTGACCCGATCAGCTCGACGGCGAAGGCGTTTGCAGCCAGAAGTCCTGCAGGAAGAAGTGGTACAACGCATGAGAGCTGAGCGAATCCTGCGGGCCCAAGACGAAGAGAAGTGGATCGTAGCTCTGAAGGCTTACCTGCGTGGCGACGTGGCCGACCTGACCCCCGACGAAGCGAAGTCGAGCTCCAGGATCGCGCCCGATTACGAAGTCGACGAGAACGAGCTGTTGTTTTACTACCCGATCACGTCTGCGTCGGATGCTGATCGCGACTCGATGGCGACGTTAGTCGTTCCTGAAACCCTTCAGCCAGACATCATGCATCATTATCATGTTAGTCTGGAAGGCGGTCATCAAGGGATAGGCAGGACGTACCATCGGATCAGGCAGCACTTCCACTGGCGAGGTGTGTATCGGAGTGTCCAGCGCTATGTAGGAGGATGCGTCGATTGTGAGACTGGGAAAGGAAGGCCCCAAATTCAGGGTGAATCACCAGGAAACGTACAGGCTACGTACCCATTCCAAGTGATCGAGATGGACCACATTCCATCCTTCCCGAAGTTGTTCAAGGGAAATACTGAACTGCTGATCTGGGCCGACTTGTTCACTGGATACGTGATCGCTAGAGCGGGCACATCACGAACTGCTCAGCAAGTGGCCGAGAACTACGAAGAGTGTGTCTTCAGACGTTTCGGCGCGAGCGAAGTAGCCCGACACGATCGGGAACCTGGCTTCATGGCCGATGTGTTCCGTGCCTTCAACAAGGTAGTCGGTCAGAAGCGGAGTGCGGCGATGGCTTACCGACCACAGGCGAATGACAAGGCAGAGAGGATGGTGCAGACGTTGACGCGCGCTGTCAAGATGTACGTCACGGACACCGATCAGAGAGACTGGGACGAGTACGCAGAACGTCTTGTATACGCGTTGAATTCATCGCACGATCGGGTTCGCGGTGACACCCCGTTCTGTCTTGTTCATGGCTGGGATCCACGATCGACTCTGGAAGCTTCGGTGCAGTACACGCCGTCGTGATCAGGATGCACGTCGATGGAGACAGCGCATCCAAGGTAATTACCAACGCGCACGCGAACAAGTCAACGAACGTCTGTGTGAAGCGATCCAAGAGCGAGCTGATCAGCACAACGAAGGACTACGTCTACACTCGATCGAAGCTGGTGTTCAAGTCTGTTTGTATCTTGATCGGGTGAAGGTCGGTTACGCGCGGAAGCTGGCGCACATGTGGCATGGACCCTTCCGTGTCGCGGAGATGGTGGGCCGCCATGCCGCGCGTCTGGAGATCGCTGGCACCGATTATAGCATCTTCCCGATCGTACACGTGTCCAAGCTGAAGCTGGTGAGACGCTTTCCTGATCGACCTCAGACGCCACTCACGGCTGGCGAGGCTGATCGTTTCGACTTCGACGAGGTTCTGCTGCCGGAAGATAGCTGGGAGTCATCGCTGAGCGAAGACGAGGATGAGGTCGAGCGGATCGCGGACGTCCGGTCAGGGCGGAAAACGCGTTATGGCCGTGTGCACCGCGAGTTCTTGGTTTTCCGGAAAGGCTACGCCGAACCCACGTGGGTGGACGAGGTCGACTTGAACTGTGGGGCGTTGTTTCTAGAGTTCGAGATAGAACGGACGAGCCGCAGTCGCTTTGGTGTGATGCGGTCGCATGAGGAGGGTGTGTGGGCGACTCGTTGCAGTAGGTTGGCTGCTGCGAAGAGGGAGGGGATGATGATGAGTGTGCGGGGCGGCCGCACACTGGGTGGAAGGGTTTATATGTGAAAGTGAGTGGAAATGTTGGTTGGGCCGTCCCACCAAATCGGTAGGCAAAAGAAGGAGTGGGTATGCTGCTGTTTATTACGGCGTCGAGTTATGAACGAAGCTACTAGTCGCTGTCTACCACTCTAGTGAACTTGTGGACCAAGCGGTTGATCTGGAGTCCAGGGTGGTTGGCAGGTTGGTCGCAGAATTGGTTGCGCCAAGGGTCAGCAGTGTCGATCAAGATGAGCGCTGTTTTCAAGTCGACCGGCGCGGCCAAAGCGCCAAGACCTGGATACCACATGCCGTCCTCGGCTGGACGGTTGTGCTGGGGCTTGCTACGCGGAAAGTGCAAGATGAAGGGGTCTAGGAACAGGTCGATGTCGCAACGGCCTGCGATCATGCCTCGCAGTACCTTGTGGAGAACCATCTTCCAGCGAGGACCTGCCCGGCATCGACGTTGCTTACGCGCGAGGTAATAGGTGGCGAGGAAGGGATCTGTGGTTCTCTGTGTCTTGGTGATCGGGAAGTAGTGCGTGGATTCCCAGTAGGCCTGCAAGAACTCGTCCTCATAGCCTATGTACTCTTCAGCGAATCTCTTGAACCAGCCTTTTAGGTCGAAGGAGTGTGGGGTGATCGCAGTTTCCAAAATGAGCCAAGGTTTGTCGTCCAGGAGAGCTTGGATATGTGCTTCGCTGATCAAGTCGGGGTACCATGCTGACTTCTGCGGAGCTTTGGGTCGCTGAGGAAATAGCCAGCGGTCAGGCCTGCACAGACCCTCGAACAACATTTGCACCGTGAGAGTGCTGACAGTGATGGGGCGTAGCTGGGGCCGAAGCCATGGACCAACATCCTGGCCAGAGTAATCGCGCAGCGTCCTGTAAGCAGGAAGCCACTCCTTACGAGGGATTGGAGTCGGGGCCAGCTGATCAAGAGCCTGATCAGACATCAGCGAGCTGGTGTCACTGTCGTCATCGTCTGAGTCATGGTTGTTGTCGTCGTTACCACTGCCTCCTCCGTTGCTGTCGCCGACACTGCTTCCTCCATCGTTGGGATCATATCCATCGTTGGGCGGATTAGTGGGCGGCTGTGGTGTCGGAGTTTCGTCCTCGCTGCTGTCGCTGGATGACGAGGTGCCGATGTTAATCGGTTGATCAGAAGTGCCCCCCGAAGACGAAGGAGTGCCTTGCGGGGCCTGTGAAGAC
Organism: Phytophthora tubulina; assembly: GCA_014706135.1. Classification (NCBI taxonomy): domain Eukaryota; phylum Oomycota; class Peronosporomycetes; order Peronosporales; family Peronosporaceae; genus Phytophthora; species Phytophthora tubulina. The sequence continues at coordinate 10,019 of JACBOY010000214.1, forward strand.
GATGCAGCAGATCGACGCTGACTGGACCGCGATTGCGCGAGGGCTGCGAGAATGTCGTCATCACTAGATGAGGAGGGAGAGACGTTAAGTCGTCGATTTCGGCGAGTAGGTCGCTTACTTTCCGAAGGCGATCGGCTACGGCGGCGCTTGGTCGGGGCCGTTCGCGTGGCCGCAGGTGGTGTCGGTTGTCGACGCGTGGCCGTAGGCTGTGTCGGATGCCGACGGGTTGAATGCGTTGATGCTGGCGCCGCTGGCAGCACCAAGGAGGCGAGGCCAGCTAACTGCGTCTGGATGCTGGTCCGTTCAGTGACGAGCTGATCACGCTCGGCCTCGGCTTGGAGTCTCTGAGCTGTCGCCAGCTCTGATTGATGCCGGCTGTTCTCGTCTTGTAAGGTCTGCACAGCAGGCCTTGCAGCTTCCAAATCATTGACGCGGCGCTCCAGTCGAGCCACCGCTGTCCGAGACGAAGCTACTTGGGAAGCTGAAACGAAGGATTAAAGTGAGAGAGGTGCCGATTACAAGTTGGACAAGGAGACGAAGTGCTTAATGGTGGTGGCCAACGTCGATCGGGCCCGATCGCGCTCGGTGCGGATACCCTGGAGGGTTTTTGTCTTCTGCTGGTGGTCCCGATCGGACTCGTCCAGCAGGTGCTGTAGCCGATCGCGCTCTTGAAGCATTTGATCCAGATCACGCTGGGAGCGTGTTCGCTCCCGATTGAGCTCGGATTGTTAATCTGAGACTCGCCTTTGGAGCAAAGCAACCTGGTTATGGAGACGGCTCGATGCTTCTTCCAGCGCCTTTTGCGAGACCTCCAGGACCTGGATGGAACCCTGAGTGGCTCCTAACTCCTGACGGGCACGATCTCGATCAGCCACCGCCGTGGCCAGATCGGCCCGCAGGGCGTCCTCAACAGCGGGATCAGCGACTGAAGCGGCTACGGCGAGACGAAGATCAGCTTGGGCTGTAGCCAGTTGTCCTGCCAAGTCCGCGATTTGGTCGTGGAGCCCAACGATCGCGTCGGCGTGCGTCTCGTTGGCCGAACGAAGCTGATCACGCAGGTTCATCACCTCACGATGATCGTCCTGCTGATCTATAAGAGTGGTGTGGGCGTCATCCAGGTCCAGCTGTGTCTGGGCTAACATTGCGCCCTGCTGATCATACTGAGCCTGGACGAAGTCCATTTACGGCTGGGCTAGTCGCGCGGCAGTCGCCCAGTTGTGCTCAAGGGTCGCCACGCGATGACGGAGAGCGAAGTACGCCTGCTGCAGGCCCTCGTGGTCTTGCTGCAGGCGCTGAAAGGCGCTCTCTCGGCCGAGCGCGGGCCACGGAAGCTTCGAGCGTCGGCCGATCGAGTGGATCGGGCTCAACACGAACCGTGGGCACGACTGGGGGAATGCCGTCCCCATAATCACCTTCTAGGTGTCTCCCTGGGTTGTATCGGCCTCCGGGGACTCCTGAGCAGTAGATGAATGCGTGGGAACAGCGACATGGACCAGATCAGCGACTGACGAGTGTCTACAGCTTGATCAAGGTAGAAGGCGTACCTGGGGGCGCATCTGGAACAGGAGGAATTGCTCCTGGAACTTCAGGATGGACGTCGGGACCTGGAAGACACGGAGCATCATCCGGTCAGTCGGGAACACGGACAAGTCGGGCCTGTGAGTCGCCTGGCCGACCCCGAGTGCTGAGCGTACAAGGACGTACCAGTAGTGGTGTCCGCAGCAGTCAGAACGGGTGTCGGAACGACAGGATGCGGGCTGGACGCTTGATCAGGCACGGGCGTACCTACAAGTCATTGATGAAACACGTGCGAGGCAGACTGAGTGAGTTGGAGAAGTCTATCAGGAAGCGATGCACCGTGAGCGGCGTTGGAAGAAGTGGGAGTGGGCGCCGAAGCGCCGGAAGACGAAACAGGCGTCGGAGTCGGTGCCCGAATGCAGCGTTCACGACAAGTTACTATCAATGTGCGGCGTATTCTCGGCGTATGGTGTGATAACAGGCGTGATCGGCCGATACAAGTACCTGGTGGAGCTTGGGGTGTGAACGGAGCGTTTCCTGGAGCCCCGGTTGCTATGCCGGCCCCAGGGTGATGTGTGTCGAAGCCTAATCCAACACAAAACGCATCAAGTTGACATGTTAGACGAGCTGATCGGACTCTGGAGACTGATCAGATTCGTATGTACCAGTGGTAGCCCTGGCGGCGCTGGATGACGATGTAGGCACGCAGGAAGCGGGCCCCGACGACGAAGAGGCACCTGGAGACGAAGACGATGTTAGTGACTTACGCGTTGATTGGATACGCGAGCTAAGCGGCTGATGTGAATGCATACCGACCTGGGGTGGAGTTGTGAGAGGCTGACGACGGCGTGGGGACGTTGGAAGCGTTCCCTGACGACGACGTCTGCGCGGACAAACTGGGTATGGATGCTGAAGCATCCGCGGACGTTGCTGAGGCGTTGGACGAGGCACCTGTTGACGCGGACGATGTGGACGATAGGGCTGACATTGAAGAAGCGCCAGTGGTGGGCGACATGACAGCGGTAGTGCAAGTGGACACGTCGACGGCGAAGGTGATCGTGCTGCAGCCGCTGTACGGCTACAGTAAGATCAGGGGACGGCTGTGGAGAAGCGGGACAGCAGAAATGTGCGGTGGAGGTCAAGTATCCACGCGACTCTGGAAAGGTGGTCCCGAGCGGCCGAGCGGGTTCGCAAGTGGCGCAGTCATTCGGGTATGGATGTACCCATAACGATCAGGGTGGATTATGGCACCATCTTTTCGACACATATGTACCCATTCGAGACTGATCGGCAGGGATTAAAGTACCATTATTTTGATACATCCGCAAACACTCTGGGTTAGGAGCCAGTGCGGTTGATTTAGGGAAGATTAGTGGACAATGTAGAAAGTAGGCAGTTTGCAATTTGCTAAAAACTAGACTTAATCTTGATCGCTTGACTCGACGGATGGATCTGCTGGAGCGCGAGAATCAAGAACTTCGTCATTGCTGTCGCGGGGACGCTGATGCGTGGAATCAGCGTCGCTGGGGATAGTCACAGGATAGTATCGGCGTAGGCAGCCCACGTAGAATGTAAGCGGATAGCTGCAGAGGACGTGGTGTGGAACGTTGGGCTACCCAGACATTCCCTCGTCATAATATAACAGTGGGATAGCCTAACGGTACGGTTTCAGCCAATACGTTTTCGAATCCTGTATCTCGGGAACTAAGCATTTTCAGAGGACGTGGTGTGGTGTGACGGGCTTCCCAGAGCGTGCCCGTCTAATTGCAAGAGTGGGATGACCCAACGACAGCTTTTCAGCCAATACGTTTCGAAGCCTGTATTGCGGAAACGAATCACTTTCGGAGGATGTGGTGTGGTGTGATGGGCTTCCCAGAGCGTGCCCGTCTAATTGCAAGAGTGGGATGACCCAACGACAGCTTTTCAGCCAATACGTTTCGAAGCCTGTATTGCGGAAACGAATCACTTTCGGAGGATGTGGTGTGGTGTGATGGGCTTCCCAGAGCGTGCCCGTCTAATTGCAAGAGTGGGATGACCCAACGACAGCTTTTCAGCCAATAAGGTTTCGAAGCCTGTATCTCGGGAACTAAGCATTTTCAGAGGACGTGGTGTGGTGTGATGGGCTTCCCAGAGCGTGCCCGTCTAATTGCAAGAGTGGGATGACCCAACGACAGCTTTTCAGCCAATACGTTTCGAAGCCTGTATCTCGGGAACTAAGCATTTTCAGAGGACGTGGTGTGGTGTGATGGGCTTCCCAGAGCGTGCCCGTCTAATTGCAAGAGTGGGATGACCCAACGACAGCTTTTCAGCCAATACGTTTCGAAGCCTGTATTGCGGAAACGAATCACTTTCGGAGGATGTGGTGTGGTGTGATGGGCTTCCCAGAGCGTGCCCGTCTAATTGCAAGAGTGGGATGACCCAACGACAGCTTTTCAGCCAATACGTTTCGAAGCCTGTATCTCGGGAACTAAGCATTTTCAGAGGACGTGGTGTGGTGTGATGGGCTTCCCAGAGCGTGCCCGTCTAATTGCAAGAGTGGGATGACCCAACGACAGCTTTTCAGCCAATAAGGTTTCGAAGCCTGTATCTCGGGAACTAAGCATTTTCAGAGGACGTGGTGTGGTGTGATGGGCTTCCCAGAGCGTGCCCGTCTAATTGCAAGAGTGGGATGACCCAACGACAGCTTTTCAGCCAATACGTTTCGAAGCCTGTATCTCGGGAACTAAGCATTTTCAGAGGACGTGGTGTGGTGTGATGGGCTTCCCAGAGCGTGCCCGTCTAATTGCAAGAGTGGGATGACCCAACGACAGCTTTTCAGCCAATACGTTTCGAAGCCTGTATCTCGGGAACTAAGCATTTTCAGAGGACGTGGTGTGGTGTGATGGGCTTCCCAGAGCGTGCCCGTCTAATTGCAAGAGTGGGATGACCCAACGACAGCTTTTCAGCCAATACGTTTCGAAGCCTGTATCTCGGGAACTAAGCATTTTCAGAGGACGTGGTGTGGTGTGATGGGCTTCCCAGAGCGTGCCCGTCTAATTGCAAGAGTGGGATGACCCAACGACAGCTTTTCAGCCAATACGTTTCGAAGCCTGTATCTCGGGAACTAAGCATTTTCAGAGGACGTGGTGTGGTGTGATGGGCTTCCCAGAGCGTGCCCGTCTAATTGCAAGAGTGGGATGACCCAACGACAGCTTTTCAGCCAATACGTTTCGAAGCCTGTATCTCGGGAACTAAGCATTTTCAGAGGACGTGGTGTGGTGTGATGGGCTTCCCAGAGCGTGCCCGTCTAATTGCAAGAGTGGGATGACCCAACGACAGCTTTTCAGCCAATACGTTTCGAAGCCTGTATCTCGGGAACTAAGCATTTTCAGAGGACGTGGTGTGGTGTGATGGGCTTCCCAGAGCGTGCCCGTCTAATTGCAAGAGTGGGATGACCCAACGACAGCTTTTCAGCCAATACGTTTCGAAGCCTGTATCTCGGAACTAAGCATTTTCAGAGGACGTGGTGTGGTGTGATGGGCTTCCCAGAGCGTGCCCGTCTAATTGCAAGAGTGGGATGACCCAACGACAGCTTTTCAGCCAATACGTTTCGAAGCCTGTATCTCGGGAACTAAGCATTTTCAGAGGACGTGGTGTGGTGTGATGGGCTTCCCAGAGCGTGCCCGTCTAATTGCAAGAGTGGGATGACCCAACGACAGCTTTTCAGCCAATACGTTTCGAAGCCTGTATCTCGGAAACTAAGCATTTTCAGAGGACGTGGTGTGGTGTGATGGGCTTCCCAGAGCGTGCCCGTCTAATTGCAAGAGTGGGATGACCCAACGACAGCTTTTCAGCCAATACGTTTCGAAGCCTGTATCTCGGGAACTAAGCATTTTCAGAGGACGTGGTGTGGTGTGATGGGCTTCCCAGAGCGTGCCCGTCTAATTGCAAGAGTGGGATGACCCAACGACAGCTTTTCAGCCAATACGTTTCGAAGCCTGTATCTCGGGAACTAAGCATTTTCAGAGGACGTGGTGTGGTGTGATGGGCTTCCCAGAGCGTGCCCGTCTAATTGCAAGAGTGGGATGACCCAACGACAGCTTTTCAGCCAATACGTTTCGAAGCCTGTATCTCGGGAACTAAGCATTTTCAGAGGACGTGGTGTGGTGTGATGGGCTTCCCAGAGCGTGCCCGTCTAATTGCAAGAGTGGGATGACCCAACGACAGCTTTTCAGCCAATACGTTTCGAAGCCTGTATCTCGGAACTAAGCATTTTCAGAGGACGTGGTGTGGTGTGATGGGCTTCCCAGAGCGTGCCCGTCTAATTGCAAGAGTGGGATGACCCAACGACAGCTTTTCAGCCAATACGTTTCGAAGCCTGTATCTCGGGAACTAAGCATTTTCAGAGGACGTGGTGTGGTGTGATGGGCTTCCCAGAGCGTGCCCGTCTAATTGCAAGAGTGGGATGACCCAACGACAGCTTTTCAGCCAATACGTTTCGAAGCCTGTATCTCGGAAACTAAGCATTTTCAGAGGACGTGGTGTGGTGTGATGGGCTTCCCAGAGCGTGCCCGTCTAATTGCAAGAGTGGGATGACCCAACGACAGCTTTTCAGCCAATACGTTTCGAAGCCTGTATCTCGGGAACTAAGCATTTTCAGAGGACGTGGTGTGTGTGTGATGGGCTTCCCAGAGCGTGCCCGTCTAATTGCAAGAGTGGGATGACCCAACGACAGCTTTTCAGCCAATACGTTTCGAAGCCTGTATCTCGGGAACTAAGCATTTTCAGAGGACGTGGTGTGGTGTGATGGGCTTCCCAGAGCGTGCCCGTCTAATTGCAAGAGTGGGATGACCCAACGACAGCTTTTCAGCCAATACGTTTCGAAGCCTGTATCTCGGGAACTAAGCATTTTCAGAGGACGTGGTGTGGTGTGATGGGCTTCCCAGAGCGTGCCCGTCTAATTGCAAGAGTGGGATGACCCAACGACAGCTTTTCAGCCAATACGTTTCGAAGCCTGTATCTCGGGAACTAAGCATTTTCAGAGGACGTGGTGTGGTGTGATGGGCTTCCCAGAGCGTGCCCGTCTAATTGCAAGAGTGGGATGACCCAACGACAGCTTTTCAGCCAATACGTTTCGAAGCCTGTATCTCGGGAACTAAGCATTTTCAGAGGACGTGGTGTGGTGTGATGGGCTTCCCAGAGCGTGCCCGTCTAATTGCAAGAGTGGGATGACCCAACGACAGCTTTTCAGCCAATACGTTTCGAAGCCTGTATCTCGGAAACTAAGCATTTTCAGAGGACGTGGTGTGGTGTGATGGGCTTCCCAGAGCGTGCCCGTCTAATTGCAAGAGTGGGATGACCCAACGACAGCTTTTCAGCCAATACGTTTCGAAGCCTGTATCTCGGAACTAAGCATTTTCAGAGGACGTGGTGTGGTGTGATGGGCTTCCCAGAGCGTGCCCGTCTAATTGCAAGAGTGGGATGACCCAACGACAGCTTTTCAGCCAATACGTTTCGAAGCCTGTATCTCGGGAACTAAGCATTTTCAGAGGACGTGGTGTGGTGTGATGGGCTTCCCAGAGCGTGCCCGTCTAATTGCAAGAGTGGGATGACCCAACGACAGCTTTTCAGCCAATACGTTTCGAAGCCTGTATCTCGGAACTAAGCATTTTCAGAGGACGTGGTGTGGTGTGATGGGCTTCCCAGAGCGTGCCCGTCTAATTGCAAGAGTGGGATGACCCAACGACAGCTTTTCAGCCAATACGTTTCGAAGCCTGTATCTCGGAACTAAGCATTTTCAGAGGACGTGGTGTGGTGTGATGGGCTTCCCAGAGCGTGCCCGTCTAATTGCAAGAGTGGGATGACCCAACGACAGCTTTTCAGCCAATACGTTTCGAAGCCTGTATCTCGGGAACTAAGCATTTTCAGAGGACGTGGTGTGGTGTGATGGGCTTCCCAGAGCGTGCCCGTCTAATTGCAAGAGTGGGATGACCCAACGACAGCTTTTCAGCCAATACGTTTCGAAGCCTGTATCTCGGGAACTAAGCATTTTCAGAGGACGTGGTGTGGTGTGATGGGCTTCCCAGAGCGTGCCCGTCTAATTGCAAGAGTGGGATGACCCAACGACAGCTTTTCAGCCAATACGTTTCGAAGCCTGTATCTCGGGAACTAAGCATTTTCAGAGGACGTGGTGTGGTGTGATGGGCTTCCCAGAGCGTGCCCGTCTAATTGCAAGAGTGGGATGACCCAACGACAGCTTTTCAGCCAATACGTTTCGAAGCCTGTATCTCGGAAACTAAGCATTTTCAGAGGACGTGGTGTGGTGTGATGGGCTTCCCAGAGCGTGCCCGTCTAATTGCAAGAGTGGGATGACCCAACGACAGCTTTTCAGCCAATACGTTTCGAAGCCTGTATCTCGGGAACTAAGCATTTTCAGAGGACGTGGTGTGGTGTGATGGGCTTCCCAGAGCGTGCCCGTCTAATTGCAAGAGTGGGATGACCCAACGACAGCTTTTCAGCCAATACGTTTCGAAGCCTGTATCTCGGGAACTAAGCATTTTCAGAGGACGTGGTGTGGTGTGATGGGCTTCCCAGAGCGTGCCCGTCTAATTGCAAGAGTGGGATGACCCAACGACAGCTTTTCAGCCAATACGTTTCGAAGCCTGTATCTCGGAAACTAAGCATTTTCAGAGGACGTGGTGTGGTGTGATGGGCTTCCCAGAGCGTGCCCGTCTAATTGCAAGAGTGGGATGACCCAACGACAGCTTTTCAGCCAATACGTTTCGAAGCCTGTATCTCGGGAACTAAGCATTTTCAGAGGACGTGGTGTGGTGTGATGGGCTTCCCAGAGCGTGCCCGTCTAATTGCAAGAGTGGGATGACCCAACGACAGCTTTTCAGCCAATACGTTTCGAAGCCTGTATCTCGGGAACTAAGCATTTTCAGAGGACGTGGTGTGGTGTGATGGGCTTCCCAGAGCGTGCCCGTCTAATTGCAAGAGTGGGATGACCCAACGACAGCTTTTCAGCCAATACGTTTCGAAGCCTGTATCTCGGGAACTAAGCATTTTCAGAGGACGTGGTGTGGTGTGATGGGCTTCCCAGAGCGTGCCCGTCTAATTGCAAGAGTGGGATGACCCAACGACAGCTTTTCAGCCAATACGTTTCGAAGCCTGTATCTCGGGAACTAAGCATTTTCAGAGGACGTGGTGTGGTGTGATGGGCTTCCCAGAGCGTGCCCGTCTAATTGCAAGAGTGGGATGACCCAACGACAGCTTTTCAGCCAATACGTTTCGAAGCCTGTATCTCGGGAACTAAGCATTTTCAGAGGACGTGGTGTGGTGTGATGGGCTTCCCAGAGCGTGCCCGTCTAATTGCAAGAGTGGGATGACCCAACGACAGCTTTTCAGCCAATACGTTTCGAAGCCTGTATCTCGGGAACTAAGCATTTTCAGAGGACGTGGTGTGGTGTGATGGGCTTCCCAGAGCGTGCCCGTCTAATTGCAAGAGTGGGATGACCCAACGACAGCTTTTCAGCCAATACGTTTCGAAGCCTGTATCTCGGGAACTAAGCATTTTCAGAGGACGTGGTGTGGTGTGATGGGCTTCCCAGAGCGTGCCCGTCTAATTGCAAGAGTGGGATGACCCAACGACAGCTTTTCAGCCAATACGTTTCGAAGCCTGTATCTCGGGAACTAAGCATTTTCAGAGGACGTGGTGTGGTGTGGTGTGATGGGCTTCCCAGAGCGTGCCCGTCTAATTGCAAGAGTGGGATGACCCAACGACAGCTTTTCAGCCAATACGTTTCGAAGCCTGTATCTCGGAACTAAGCATTTTCAGAGGACGTGGTGTGGTGTGATGGGCTTCCCAGAGCGTGCCCGTCTAATTGCAAGAGTGGGATGACCCAACGACAGCTTTTCAGCCAATACGTTTCGAAGCCTGTATCTCGGGAACTAAGCATTTTCAGAGGACGTGGTGTGGTGTGATGGGCTTCCCAGAGCGTGCCCGTCTAATTGCAAGAGTGGGATGACCCAACGACAGCTTTTCAGCCAATACGTTTCGAAGCCTGTATCTCGGGAACTAAGCATTTTCAGAGGACGTGGTGTGGTGTGATGGGCTTCCCAGAGCGTGCCCGTCTAATTGCAAGAGTGGGATGACCCAACGACAGCTTTTCAGCCAATACGTTTCGAAGCCTGTATCTCGGGAACTAAGCATTTTCAGAGGACGTGGTGTGGTGTGATGGGCTTCCCAGAGCGTGCCCGTCTAATTGCAAGAGTGGGATGACCCAACGACAGCTTTTCAGCCAATACGTTTCGAAGCCTGTATCTCAGGAACTAAGCATTTTCAGAGGACGTGGTGTGGTGTGATGGGCTTCCCAGAGCGTGCCCGTCTAATTGCAAGAGTGGGATGACCCAACGACAGCTTTTCAGCCAATACGTTTCGAAGCCTGTATCTCGGGAACTAAGCATTTTCAGAGGACGTGGTGTGGTGTGATGGGCTTCCCAGAGCGTGCCCGTCTAATTGCAAGAGTGGGATGACCCAACGACAGCTTTTCAGCCAATACGTTTCGAAGCCTGTATCTCGGGAACTAAGCATTTTCAGAGGACGTGGTGTGGTGTGATGGGCTTCCCAGAGCGTGCCCGTCTAATTGCAAGAGTGGGATGACCCAACGACAGCTTTTCAGCCAATACGTTTCGAAGCCTGTATCTCGGGAACTAAGCATTTTCAGAGGACGTGGTGTGGTGTGGTGTGATGGGCTTCCCAGAGCGTGCCCGTCTAATTGCAAGAGTGGGATGACCCAACGACAGCTTTTCAGCCAATACGTTTCGAAGCCTGTATCTCGGGAACTAAGCATTTTCAGAGGACGTGGTGTGGTGTGATGGGCTTCCCAGAGCGTGCCCGTCTAATTGCAAGAGTGGGATGACCCAACGACAGCTTTTCAGCCAATACGTTTCGAAGCCTGTATCTCGGGAACTAAGCATTTTCAGAGGACGTGGTGTGGTGTGATGGGCTTCCCAGAGCGTGCCCGTCTAATTGCAAGAGTGGGATGACCCAACGACAGCTTTTCAGCCAATACGTTTCGAAGCCTGTATCTCGGGAACTAAGCATTTTCAGAGGACGTGGTGTGGTGTGATGGGCTTCCCAGAGCGTGCCCGTCTAATTGCAAGAGTGGGATGACCCAACGACAGCTTTTCAGCCAATACGTTTCGAAGCCTGTATCTCGGGAACTAAGCATTTTCAGAGGACGTGGTGTGGTGTGATGGGCTTCCCAGAGCGTGCCCGTCTAATTGCAAGAGTGGGATGACCCAACGACAGCTTTTCAGCCAATACGTTTCGAAGCCTGTATCTCGGGAACTAAGCATTTTCAGAGGACGTGGTGTGGTGTGGTGTGATGGGCTTCCCAGAGCGTGCCCGTCTAATTGCAAGAGTGGGATGACCCAACGACAGCTTTTCAGCCAATACGTTTCGAAGCCTGTATCTCGGGAACTAAGCATTTTCAGAGGACGTGGTGTGGTGTGACGGGCTTCCCAGAGCGTGCCCGTCTAATTGCAAGAGTGGGATGACCCAACGACAGCTTTTCAGCCAATACGTTTCGAAGCCTGTATCTCGGGAACTAAGCATTTTCAGAGGACGTGGTGTGGTGTGATGGGCTTCCCAGAGCGTGCCCGTCTAATTGCAAGAGTGGGATGACCCAACGACAGCTTTTCAGCCAATACGTTTCGAAGCCTGTATCTCGGGAACTAAGCATTTTCAGAGGACGTGGTGTGGTGTGACGGGCTTCCCAGAGCGTGCCCGTCTAATTGCAAGAGTGGGATGACCCAACGACAGCTTTTCAGCCAATAAGTTTCGAAGCCTGTATCTCGGGAACTAAGCATTTTCAGAGGACGTGGTGTGGTGTGATGGGCTTCCCAGAGCGTGCCCGTCTAATTGCAAGAGTGGGATGACCCAACGACAGCTTTTCAGCCTATAAGTTTCGAAGCCTGTATCTCGGGAACTAAGCATTTTCAGAGGACGTGGTGTGGTGTGATGGGCTTCCCAGAGCGTGCCCGTCTAATTGCAAGAGTGGGATGACCCAACGACAGCTTTTCAGCCAATACGTTTCGAAGCCTGTATCTCGGGAACTAAGCATTTTCAGAGGACGTGGTGTGGTGTGATGGGCTTCCCAGAGCGTGCCCGTCTAATTGCAAGAGTGGGATGACCCAACGACAGCTTTTCAGCCTATAAGTTTTCGAAGCCTGTATCTCGGGAACTAAGCATTTTCAGAGGACGTGGTGTGGTGTGGTGTGATGGGCTTCCCAGAGCGTGCCCGTCTAATTGCAAGAGTGGGATGACCCAACGACAGCTTTTCAGCCTATAAGTTTTCGAAGCCTGTATCTCGGGAACTAAGCATTTTCAGAGGACGTGGTGTGGTGTGGTGTGATGGGCTTCCCAGAGCGTGCCCGTCTAATTGCAAGAGTGGGATGACCCAACGACAGCTTTTCAGCCTATAAGTTTTCGAAGCCTGTATCTCGGGAACTAAGCATTTTCAGAGGACGTGGTGTGGTGTGGTGTGATGGGCTTCCCAGAGCGTGCCCGTCTAATTGCAAGAGTGGGATGACCCAACGACAGCTTTTCAGCCTATAAGTTTTCGAAGCCTGTATCTCGGGAACTAAGCATTTTCAGAGGACGTGGTGTGGTGTGGTGTGATGGGCTTCCCAGAGCGTGCCCGTCTAATGGCAAGAGTGGGATGACCCAACGACAGCTTTTCAGCCAATACGTTTCGAAGCCTGTATCTCGGGAACTAAGCATTTTCAGAGGACGTGGTGTGGTGTGGTGTGATGGGCTTCCCAGAGCGTGCCCGTCTAATTGCAAGAGTGGATGACCCAACGACAGCTTTTCAGCCTATAAGTTTTCGAAGCCTGTATCTCGGGAACTAAGCATTTTCAGAGGACGTGGTGTGGTGTGATGGGCTTCCCAGAGCGTGCCCGTCTAATGGCAAGAGTGGGATGACCCAACGACAGCTTTTCAGCCTATAAGTTTTCGAAGCCTGTATCTCGGGAACTAAGCATTTTCAGAGGACGTGGTGTGGTGTGGTGTGATGGGCTTCCCAGAGCGTGCCCGTCTAATGGCAAGAGTGGGATGACCCAACGACAGCTTTTCAGCCTATAAGTTTTCGAAGCCTGTATCTCGGGAACTAAGCATTTTCAGAGGACGTGGTGTGGTGTGATGGGCTTCCCAGAGCGTGCCCGTCTAATGGCAAGAGTGGGATGACCCAACGACAGCTTTTCAGCCTATAAGTTTTCGAAGCCTGTATCTCGGGAACTAAGCATTTTCAGAGGACGTGGTGTGGTGTGATGGGCTTCCCAGAGCGTGCCCGTCTAATGGCAAGAGTGGGATGACCCAACGACAGCTTTTCAGCCTATAAGTTTTCGAAGCCTGTATCTCGGGAACTAAGCATTTTCAGAGGACGTGGTGTGGTGTGATGGGCTTCCCAGAGCGTGCCCGTCTAATGGCAAGAGTGGGATGACCCAACGACAGCTTTTCAGCCTATAAGTTTTCGAAGCCTGTATCTCGGGAACTAAGCATTTTCAGAGGACGTGGTGTGGTGTGGTGTGATGGGCTTCCCAGAGCGTGCCCGTCTAATGGCAAGAGTGGGATGACCCAACGACAGCTTTTCAGCCTATAAGTTTTCGAAGCCTGTATCTCGGGAACTAAGCATTTTCAGAGGACGTGGTGTGGTGTGATGGGCTTCCCAGAGCGTGCCCGTCTAATGGCAAGAGTGGGATGACCCAACGACAGCTTTTCAGCCAATACGTTTCGAAGCCTGTATCTCGGGAACTAAGCATTTTCAGAGGACGTGGTGTGGTGTGGTGTGATGGGCTTCCCAGAGCGTGCCCGTCTAATGGCAAGAGTGGGATGACCCAACGACAGCTTTTCAGCCTATAAGTTTTCGAAGCCTGTATCTCGGGAACTAAGCATTTTCAGAGGACGTGGTGTGGTGTGGTGTGATGGGCTTCCCAGAGCGTGCCCGTCTAATGGCAAGAGTGGGATGACCCAACGACAGCTTTTCAGCCTATAAGTTTTCGAAGCCTGTATCTCGGGAACTAAGCATTTTCAGAGGACGTGGTGTGGTGTGATGGGCTTCCCAGAGCGTGCCCGTCTAATGGCAAGAGTGGGATGACCCAACGACAGCTTTTCAGCCTATAAGTTTTCGAAGCCTGTATCTCGGGAACTAAGCATTTTCAGAGGACGTGGTGTGGTGTGATGGGCTTCCCAGAGCGTGCCCGTCTAATTGCAAGAGTGGGATGACCCAACGACAGCTTTTCAGCCTATAAGTTTTCGAAGCCTGTATCTCGGGAACTAAGCATTTTCAGAGGACGTGGTGTGGTGTGGTGTGATGGGCTTCCCAGAGCGTGCCCGTCTAATGGCAAGAGTGGGATGACCCAACGACAGCTTTTCAGCCTATAAGTTTTCGAAGCCTGTATCTCGGGAACTAAGCATTTTCAGAGGACGTGGTGTGGTGTGGTGTGATGGGCTTCCCAGAGCGTGCCCGTCTAATTGCAAGAGTGGGATGACCCAACGACAGCTTTTCAGCCTATAAGTTTTCGAAGCCTGTATCTCGGGAACTAAGCATTTTCAGAGGACGTGGTGTGGTGTGGTGTGATGGGCTTCCCAGAGCGTGCCCGTCTAATGGCAAGAGTGGGATGACCCAACGACAGCTTTTCAGCCTATAAGTTTTCGAAGCCTGTATCTCGGGAACTAAGCATTTTCAGAGGACGTGGTGTGGTGTGGTGTGATGGGCTTCCCAGAGCGTGCCCGTCTAATGGCAAGAGTGGGATGACCCAACGACAGCTTTTCAGCCTATAAGTTTTCGAAGCCTGTATCTCGGGAACTAAGCATTTTCAGAGGACGTGGTGTGGTGTGATGGGCTTCCCAGAGCGTGCCCGTCTAATGGCAAGAGTGGGATGACCCAACGACAGCTTTTCAGCCTATAAGTTTTCGAAGCCTGTATCTCGGGAACTAAGCATTTTCAGAGGACGTGGTGTGTGGTGTGATGGGCTTCCCAGAGCGTGCCCGTCTAATGGCAAGAGTGGGATGACCCAACGACAGCTTTTCAGCCTATAAGTTTTCGAAGCCTGTATCTCGGGAACTAAGCATTTTCAGAGGACGTGGTGTGGTGTGATGGGCTTCCCAGAGCGTGCCCGTCTAATTGCAAGAGTGGGATGACCCAACGACAGCTTTTCAGCCTATAAGTTTTCGAAGCCTGTATCTCGGGAACTAAGCATTTTCAGAGGACGTGGTGTGGTGTGGTGTGATGGGCTTCCCAGAGCGTGCCCGTCTAATTGCAAGAGTGGGATGACCCAACGACAGCTTTTCAGCCTATAAGTTTTCGAAGCCTGTATCTCGGGAACTAAGCATTTTCAGAGGACGTGGTGTGGTGTGGTGTGATGGGCTTCCCAGAGCGTGCCCGTCTAATGGCAAGAGTGGGATGACCCAACGACAGCTTTTCAGCCTATAAGTTTTCGAAGCCTGTATCTCGGGAACTAAGCATTTTCAGAGGACGTGGTGTGGTGTGATGGGCTTCCCAGAGCGTGCCCGTCTAATGGCAAGAGTGGGATGACCCAACGACAGCTTTTCAGCCTATAAGTTTTCGAAGCCTGTATCTCGGGAACTAAGCATTTTCAGAGGACGTGGTGTGTGTGTGATGGGCTTCCCAGAGCGTGCCCGTCTAATGGCAAGAGTGGGATGACCCAACGACAGCTTTTCAGCCTATAAGTTTTCGAAGCCTGTATCTCGGGAACTAAGCATTTTCAGAGGACGTGGTGTGGTGTGGTGTGATGGGCTTCCCAGAGCGTGCCCGTCTAATGGCAAGAGTGGGATGACCCAACGACAGCTTTTCAGCCTATAAGTTTTCGAAGCCTGTATCTCGGGAACTAAGCATTTTCAGAGGACGTGGTGTGGTGTGGTGTGATGGGCTTCCCAGAGCGTGCCCGTCTAATGGCAAGAGTGGGATGACCCAACGACAGCTTTTCAGCCTATAAGTTTTCGAAGCCTGTATCTCGGGAACTAAGCATTTTCAGAGGACGTGGTGTGGTGTGGTGTGATGGGCTTCCCAGAGCGTGCCCGTCTAATGGCAAGAGTGGGATGACCCAACGACAGCTTTTCAGCCTATAAGTTTTCGAAGCCTGTATCTCGGGAACTAAGCATTTTCAGAGGACGTGGTGTGGTGTGGTGTGATGGGCTTCCCAGAGCGTGCCCGTCTAATGGCAAGAGTGGGATGACCCAACGACAGCTTTTCAGCCTATAAGTTTTCGAAGCCTGTATCTCGGGAACTAAGCATTTTCAGAGGACGTGGTGTGGTGTGGTGTGATGGGCTTCCCAGAGCGTGCCCGTCTAATGGCAAGAGTGGGATGACCCAACGACAGCTTTTCAGCCTATAAGTTTTCGAAGCCTGTATCTCGGGAACTAAGCATTTTCAGAGGACGTGGTGTGGTGTGGTGTGATGGGCTTCCCAGAGCGTGCCCGTCTAATGCAAGAGTGGGATGACCCAACGACAGCTTTTCAGCCTATAAGTTTTCGAAGCCTGTATCTCGGGAACTAAGCATTTTCAGAGGACGTGGTGTGTGGTGTGATGGGCTTCCCAGAGCGTGCCCGTCTAATGGCAAGAGTGGGATGACCCAACGACAGCTTTTCAGCCTATAAGTTTTCGAAGCCTGTATCTCGGGAACTAAGCATTTTCAGAGGACGTGGTGTGGTGTGGTGTGATGGGCTTCCCAGAGCGTGCCCGTCTAATGGCAAGAGTGGGATGACCCAACGACAGCTTTTCAGCCTATAAGTTTTCGAAGCCTGTATCTCGGGAACTAAGCATTTTCAGAGGACGTGGTGTGTGTGTGATGGGCTTCCCAGAGCGTGCCCGTCTAATGGCAAGAGTGGGATGACCCAACGACAGCTTTTCAGCCTATAAGTTTTCGAAGCCTGTATCTCGGGAACTAAGCATTTTCAGAGGACGTGGTGTGGTGTGGTGTGATGGGCTTCCCAGAGCGTGCCCGTCTAATGGCAAGAGTGGGATGACCCAACGACAGCTTTTCAGCCTATAAGTTTTCGAAGCCTGTATCTCGGGAACTAAGCATTTTCAGAGGACGTGGTGTGGTGTGGTGATGGGCTTCCCAGAGCGTGCCCGTCTAATGGCAAGAGTGGGATGACCCAACGACAGCTTTTCAGCCTATAAGTTTTCGAAGCCTGTATCTCGGGAACTAAGCATTTTCAGAGGACGTGGTGTGGTGTGGTGTGATGGGCTTCCCAGAGCGTGCCCGTCTAATGGCAAGAGTGGGATGACCCAACGACAGCTTTTCAGCCTATAAGTTTTCGAAGCCTGTATCTCGGGAACTAAGCATTTTCAGAGGACGTGGTGTGGTGTGGTGTGATGGGCTTCCCAGAGCGTGCCCGTCTAATGGCAAGAGTGGGATGACCCAACGACAGCTTTTCAGCCTATAAGTTTTCGAAGCCTGTATCTCGGGAACTAAGCATTTTCAGAGGACGTGGTGTGGTGTGGTGTGATGGGCTTCCCAGAGCGTGCCCGTCTAATGGCAAGAGTGGGATGACCCAACGACAGCTTTTCAGCCTATAAGTTTTCGAAGCCTGTATCTCGGGAACTAAGCATTTTCAGAGGACGTGGTGTGGTGTGATGGGCTTCCCAGAGCGTGCCCGTCTAATGGCAAGAGTGGGATGACCCAACGACAGCTTTTCAGCCTATAAGTTTTCGAAGCCTGTATCTCGGGAACTAAGCATTTTCAGAGGACGTGGTGTGGTGTGTGTGATGGGCTTCCCAGAGCGTGCCCGTCTAATGGCAAGAGTGGGATGACCCAACGACAGCTTTTCAGCCTATAAGTTTTCGAAGCCTGTATCTCGGGAACTAAGCATTTTCAGAGGACGTGGTGTGGTGTGATGGGCTTCCCAGAGCGTGCCCGTCTAATGGCAAGAGTGGGATGACCCAACGACAGCTTTTCAGCCTATAAGTTTTCGAAGCCTGTATCTCGGGAACTAAGCATTTTCAGAGGACGTGGTGTGGTGTGATGGGCTTCCCAGAGCGTGCCCGTCTAATGGCAAGAGTGGGATGACCCAACGACAGCTTTTCAGCCTATAAGTTTTCGAAGCCTGTATCTCGGGAACTAAGCATTTTCAGAGGACGTGGTGTGGTGTGATGGGCTTCCCAGAGCGTGCCCGTCTAATGGCAAGAGTGGGATGACCCAACGACAGCTTTTCAGCCTATAAGTTTTCGAAGCCTGTATCTCGGGAACTAAGCATTTTCAGAGGACGTGGTGTGGTGTGATGGGCTTCCCAGAGCGTGCCCGTCTAATGGCAAGAGTGGGATGACCCAACGACAGCTTTTCAGCCTATAAGTTTTCGAAGCCTGTATCTCGGGAACTAAGCATTTTCAGAGGACGTGGTGTGGTGTGGTGTGATGGGCTTCCCAGAGCGTGCCCGTCTAATGGCAAGAGTGGGATGACCCAACGACAGCTTTTCAGCCTATAAGTTTTCGAAGCCTGTATCTCGGGAACTAAGCATTTTCAGAGGACGTGGTGTGGTGTGGTGTGATGGGCTTCCCAGAGCGTGCCCGTCTAATGGCAAGAGTGGGATGACCCAACGACAGCTTTTCAGCCTATAAGTTTTCGAAGCCTGTATCTCGGGAACTAAGCATTTTCAGAGGACGTGGTGTGGTGTGGTGTGATGGGCTTCCCAGAGCGTGCCCGTCTAATGGCAAGAGTGGGATGACCCAACGACAGCTTTTCAGCCTATAAGTTTTCGAAGCCTGTATCTCGGGAACTAAGCATTTTCAGAGGACGTGGTGTGGTGTGATGGGCTTCCCAGAGCGTGCCCGTCTAATGGCAAGAGTGGGATGACCCAACGACAGCTTTTCAGCCTATAAGTTTTCGAAGCCTGTATCTCGGGAACTAAGCATTTTCAGAGGACGTGGTGTGGTGTGTGATGGGCTTCCCAGAGCGTGCCCGTCTAATGGCAAGAGTGGGATGACCCAACGACAGCTTTTCAGCCTATAAGTTTTCGAAGCCTGTATCTCGGGAACTAAGCATTTTCAGAGGACGTGGTGTGGTGTGGTGTGATGGGCTTCCCAGAGCGTGCCCGTCTAATGGCAAGAGTGGGATGACCCAACGACAGCTTTTCAGCCTATAAGTTTTCGAAGCCTGTATCTCGGGAACTAAGCATTTTCAGAGGACGTGGTGTGGTGTGGTGTGATGGGCTTCCCAGAGCGTGCCCGTCTAATGGCAAGAGTGGGATGACCCAACGACAGCTTTTCAGCCTATAAGTTTTCGAAGCCTGTATCTCGGGAACTAAGCATTTTCAGAGGACGTGGTGTGGTGTGGTGTGATGGGCTTCCCAGAGCGTGCCCGTCTAATGGCAAGAGTGGGATGACCCAACGACAGCTTTTCAGCCTATAAGTTTTCGAAGCCTGTATCTCGGGAACTAAGCATTTTCAGAGGACGTGGTGTGGTGTGATGGGCTTCCCAGAGCGTGCCCGTCTAATGGCAAGAGTGGGATGACCCAACGACAGCTTTTCAGCCTATAAGTTTTCGAAGCCTGTATCTCGGGAACTAAGCATTTTCAGAGGACGTGGTGTGGTGTGATGGGCTTCCCAGAGCGTGCCCGTCTAATGGCAAGAGTGGGATGACCCAACGACAGCTTTTCAGCCTATAAGTTTTCGAAGCCTGTATCTCGGGAACTAAGCATTTTCAGAGGACGTGGTGTGGTGTGGTGTGATGGGCTTCCCAGAGCGTGCCCGTCTAATGGCAAGAGTGGGATGACCCAACGACAGCTTTTCAGCCTATAAGTTTTCGAAGCCTGTATCTCGGGAACTAAGCATTTTCAGAGGACGTGGTGTGGTGTGATGGGCTTCCCAGAGCGTGCCCGTCTAATGGCAAGAGTGGGATGACCCAACGACAGCTTTTCAGCCTATAAGTTTTCGAAGCCTGTATCTCGGGAACTAAGCATTTTCAGAGGACGTGGTGTGGTGTGGTGTGATGGGCTTCCCAGAGCGTGCCCGTCTAATGGCAAGAGTGGGATGACCCAACGACAGCTTTTCAGCCTATAAGTTTTCGAAGCCTGTATCTCGGGAACTAAGCATTTTCAGAGGACGTGGTGTGGTGTGATGGGCTTCCCAGAGCGTGCCCGTCTAATGGCAAGAGTGGGATGACCCAACGACAGCTTTTCAGCCTATAAGTTTTCGAAGCCTGTATCTCGGGAACTAAGCATTTTCAGAGGACGTGGTGTGGTGTGGTGTGATGGGCTTCCCAGAGCGTGCCCGTCTAATGGCAAGAGTGGGATGACCCAACGACAGCTTTTCAGCCTATAAGTTTTCGAAGCCTGTATCTCGGGAACTAAGCATTTTCAGAGGACGTGGTGTGGTGTGGTGTGATGGGCTTCCCAGAGCGTGCCCGTCTAATGGCAAGAGTGGGATGACCCAACGACAGCTTTTCAGCCTATAAGTTTTCGAAGCCTGTATCTCGGGAACTAAGCATTTTCAGAGGACGTGGTGTGGTGTGGTGTGATGGGCTTCCCAGAGCGTGCCCGTCTAATGGCAAGAGTGGGATGACCCAACGACAGCTTTTCAGCCTATAAGTTTTCGAAGCCTGTATCTCGGGAACTAAGCATTTTCAGAGGACGTGGTGTGGTGTGATGGGCTTCCCAGAGCGTGCCCGTCTAATGGCAAGAGTGGGATGACCCAACGACAGCTTTTCAGCCTATAAGTTTTCGAAGCCTGTATCTCGGGAACTAAGCATTTTCAGAGGACGTGGTGTGGTGTGGTGTGATGGGCTTCCCAGAGCGTGCCCGTCTAATGGCAAGAGTGGGATGACCCAACGACAGCTTTTCAGCCTATAAGTTTTCGAAGCCTGTATCTCGGGAACTAAGCATTTTCAGAGGACGTGGTGTGGTGTGGTGTGATGGGCTTCCCAGAGCGTGCCCGTCTAATGGCAAGAGTGGGATGACCCAACGACAGCTTTTCAGCCTATAAGTTTTCGAAGCCTGTATCTCGGGAACTAAGCATTTTCAGAGGACGTGGTGTGGTGTGGTGTGATGGGCTTCCCAGAGCGTGCCCGTCTAATGGCAAGAGTGGGATGACCCAACGACAGCTTTTCAGCCTATAAGTTTTCGAAGCCTGTATCTCGGGAACTAAGCATTTTCAGAGGACGTGGTGTGGTGTGGTGTGATGGGCTTCCCAGAGCGTGCCCGTCTAATGGCAAGAGTGGGATGACCCAACGACAGCTTTTCAGCCTATAAGTTTTCGAAGCCTGTATCTCGGGAACTAAGCATTTTCAGAGGACGTGGTGTGGTGTGATGGGCTTCCCAGAGCGTGCCCGTCTAATGGCAAGAGTGGGATGACCCAACGACAGCTTTTCAGCCTATAAGTTTTCGAAGCCTGTATCTCGGGAACTAAGCATTTTCAGAGGACGTGGTGTGGTGTGTGATGGGCTTCCCAGAGCGTGCCCGTCTAATGGCAAGAGTGGGATGACCCAACGACAGCTTTTCAGCCTATAAGTTTTCGAAGCCTGTATCTCGGGAACTAAGCATTTTCAGAGGACGTGGTGTGGTGTGGTGTGATGGGCTTCCCAGAGCGTGCCCGTCTAATGGCAAGAGTGGGATGACCCAACGACAGCTTTTCAGCCTATAAGTTTTCGAAGCCTGTATCTCGGGAACTAAGCATTTTCAGAGGACGTGGTGTGGTGTGTGATGGGCTTCCCAGAGCGTGCCCGTCTAATGGCAAGAGTGGGATGACCCAACGACAGCTTTTCAGCCTATAAGTTTTCGAAGCCTGTATCTCGGGAACTAAGCATTTTCAGAGGACGTGGTGTGGTGTGGTGTGATGGGCTTCCCAGAGCGTGCCCGTCTAATGGCAAGAGTGGGATGACCCAACGACAGCTTTTCAGCCTATAAGTTTTCGAAGCCTGTATCTCGGGAACTAAGCATTTTCAGAGGACGTGGTGTGGTGTGGTGTGATGGGCTTCCCAGAGCGTGCCCGTCTAATGGCAAGAGTGGGATGACCCAACGACAGCTTTTCAGCCTATAAGTTTTCGAAGCCTGTATCTCGGGAACTAAGCATTTTCAGAGGACGTGGTGTGTGGTGTGATGGGCTTCCCAGAGCGTGCCCGTCTAATGGCAAGAGTGGGATGACCCAACGACAGCTTTTCAGCCTATAAGTTTTCGAAGCCTGTATCTCGGGAACTAAGCATTTTCAGAGGACGTGGTGTGGTGTGATGGGCTTCCCAGAGCGTGCCCGTCTAATGGCAAGAGTGGGATGACCCAACGACAGCTTTTCAGCCTATAAGTTTTCGAAGCCTGTATCTCGGGAACTAAGCATTTTCAGAGGACGTGGTGTGGTGTGGTGTGATGGGCTTCCCAGAGCGTGCCCGTCTAATGGCAAGAGTGGGATGACCCAACGACAGCTTTTCAGCCTATAAGTTTTCGAAGCCTGTATCTCGGGAACTAAGCATTTTCAGAGGACGTGGTGTGGTGTGGTGTGATGGGCTTCCCAGAGCGTGCCCGTCTAATGGCAAGAGTGGGATGACCCAACGACAGCTTTTCAGCCTATAAGTTTTCGAAGCCTGTATCTCGGGAACTAAGCATTTTCAGAGGACGTGGTGTGGTGTGATGGGCTTCCCAGAGCGTGCCCGTCTAATGGCAAGAGTGGGATGACCCAACGACAGCTTTTCAGCCTATAAGTTTTCGAAGCCTGTATCTCGGGAACTAAGCATTTTCAGAGGACGTGGTGTGGTGTGGTGTGATGGGCTTCCCAGAGCGTGCCCGTCTAATGGCAAGAGTGGGATGACCCAACGACAGCTTTTCAGCCTATAAGTTTTCGAAGCCTGTATCTCGGGAACTAAGCATTTTCAGAGGACGTGGTGTGGTGTGGTGTGATGGGCTTCCCAGAGCGTGCCCGTCTAATGGCAAGAGTGGGATGACCCAACGACAGCTTTTCAGCCTATAAGTTTTCGAAGCCTGTATCTCGGGAACTAAGCATTTTCAGAGGACGTGGTGTGGTGTGGTGTGATGGGCTTCCCAGAGCGTGCCCGTCTAATGGCAAGAGTGGGATGACCCAACGACAGCTTTTCAGCCTATAAGTTTTCGAAGCCTGTATCTCGGGAACTAAGCATTTTCAGAGGACGTGGTGTGGTGTGGTGTGATGGGCTTCCCAGAGCGTGCCCGTCTAATGGCAAGAGTGGGATGACCCAACGACAGCTTTTCAGCCTATAAGTTTTCGAAGCCTGTATCTCGGGAACTAAGCATTTTCAGAGGACGTGGTGTGGTGTGGTGTGATGGGCTTCCCAGAGCGTGCCCGTCTAATGGCAAGAGTGGGATGACCCAACGACAGCTTTTCAGCCTATAAGTTTTCGAAGCCTGTATCTCGGGAACTAAGCATTTTCAGAGGACGTGGTGTGGTGTGATGGGCTTCCCAGAGCGTGCCCGTCTAATGGCAAGAGTGGGATGACCCAACGACAGCTTTTCAGCCTATAAGTTTTCGAAGCCTGTATCTCGGGAACTAAGCATTTTCAGAGGACGTGGTGTGGTGTGGTGTGATGGGCTTCCCAGAGCGTGCCCGTCTAATGGCAAGAGTGGGATGACCCAACGACAGCTTTTCAGCCTATAAGTTTTCGAAGCCTGTATCTCGGGAACTAAGCATTTTCAGAGGACGTGGTGTGGTGTGGTGTGATGGGCTTCCCAGAGCGTGCCCGTCTAATGGCAAGAGTGGGATGACCCAACGACAGCTTTTCAGCCTATAAGTTTTCGAAGCCTGTATCTCGGGAACTAAGCATTTTCAGAGGACGTGGTGTGGTGTGGTGTGATGGGCTTCCCAGAGCGTGCCCGTCTAATGGCAAGAGTGGGATGACCCAACGACAGCTTTTCAGCCTATAAGTTTTCGAAGCCTGTATCTCGGGAACTAAGCATTTTCAGAGGACGTGGTGTGGTGTGGTGTGATGGGCTTCCCAGAGCGTGCCCGTCTAATGGCAAGAGTGGGATGACCCAACGACAGCTTTTCAGCCTATAAGTTTTCGAAGCCTGTATCTCGGGAACTAAGCATTTTCAGAGGACGTGGTGTGGTGTGGTGTGATGGGCTTCCCAGAGCGTGCCCGTCTAATGGCAAGAGTGGGATGACCCAACGACAGCTTTTCAGCCTATAAGTTTTCGAAGCCTGTATCTCGGGAACTAAGCATTTTCAGAGGACGTGGTGTGGTGTGGTGTGATGGGCTTCCCAGAGCGTGCCCGTCTAATGGCAAGAGTGGGATGACCCAACGACAGCTTTTCAGCCTATAAGTTTTCGAAGCCTGTATCTCGGGAACTAAGCATTTTCAGAGGACGTGGTGTGGTGTGATGGGCTTCCCAGAGCGTGCCCGTCTAATGGCAAGAGTGGGATGACCCAACGACAGCTTTTCAGCCTATAAGTTTTCGAAGCCTGTATCTCGGGAACTAAGCATTTTCAGAGGACGTGGTGTGGTGTGGTGTGATGGGCTTCCCAGAGCGTGCCCGTCTAATGGCAAGAGTGGGATGACCCAACGACAGCTTTTCAGCCTATAAGTTTTCGAAGCCTGTATCTCGGGAACTAAGCATTTTCAGAGGACGTGGTGTGGTGTGGTGTGATGGGCTTCCCAGAGCGTGCCCGTCTAATGGCAAGAGTGGGATGACCCAACGACAGCTTTTCAGCCTATAAGTTTTCGAAGCCTGTATCTCGGGAACTAAGCATTTTCAGAGGACGTGGTGTGGTGTGGTGTGATGGGCTTCCCAGAGCGTGCCCGTCTAATGGCAAGAGTGGGATGACCCAACGACAGCTTTTCAGCCTATAAGTTTTCGAAGCCTGTATCTCGGGAACTAAGCATTTTCAGAGGACGTGGTGTGGTGTGGTGTGATGGGCTTCCCAGAGCGTGCCCGTCTAATGGCAAGAGTGGGATGACCCAACGACAGCTTTTCAGCCTATAAGTTTTCGAAGCCTGTATCTCGGGAACTAAGCATTTTCAGAGGACGTGGTGTGGTGTGGTGTGATGGGCTTCCCAGAGCGTGCCCGTCTAATGGCAAGAGTGGGATGACCCAACGACAGCTTTTCAGCCTATAAGTTTTCGAAGCCTGTATCTCGGGAACTAAGCATTTTCAGAGGACGTGGTGTGGTGTGGTGTGATGGGCTTCCCAGAGCGTGCCCGTCTAATGGCAAGAGTGGGATGACCCAACGACAGCTTTTCAGCCTATAAGTTTTCGAAGCCTGTATCTCGGGAACTAAGCATTTTCAGAGGACGTGGTGTGGTGTGGTGTGATGGGCTTCCCAGAGCGTGCCCGTCTAATGGCAAGAGTGGGATGACCCAACGACAGCTTTTCAGCCTATAAGTTTTCGAAGCCTGTATCTCGGGAACTAAGCATTTTCAGAGGACGTGGTGTGGTGTGATGGGCTTCCCAGAGCGTGCCCGTCTAATGGCAAGAGTGGGATGACCCAACGACAGCTTTTCAGCCTATAAGTTTTCGAAGCCTGTATCTCGGGAACTAAGCATTTTCAGAGGACGTGGTGTGGTGTGGTGTGATGGGCTTCCCAGAGCGTGCCCGTCTAATGGCAAGAGTGGGATGACCCAACGACAGCTTTTCAGCCTATAAGTTTTCGAAGCCTGTATCTCGGGAACTAAGCATTTTCAGAGGACGTGGTGTGGTGTGGTGTGATGGGCTTCCCAGAGCGTGCCCGTCTAATGGCAAGAGTGGGATGACCCAACGACAGCTTTTCAGCCTATAAGTTTTCGAAGCCTGTATCTCGGGAACTAAGCATTTTCAGAGGACGTGGTGTGGTGTGGTGTGATGGGCTTCCCAGAGCGTGCCCGTCTAATGGCAAGAGTGGGATGACCCAACGACAGCTTTTCAGCCTATAAGTTTTCGAAGCCTGTATCTCGGGAACTAAGCATTTTCAGAGGACGTGGTGTGGTGTGGTGTGATGGGCTTCCCAGAGCGTGCCCGTCTAATGGCAAGAGTGGGATGACCCAACGACAGCTTTTCAGCCTATAAGTTTTCGAAGCCTGTATCTCGGGAACTAAGCATTTTCAGAGGACGTGGTGTGGTGTGGTGTGATGGGCTTCCCAGAGCGTGCCCGTCTAATGGCAAGAGTGGGATGACCCAACGACAGCTTTTCAGCCTATAAGTTTTCGAAGCCTGTATCTCAGGAACTAAGCATTTTCAGAGGACGTGGTGTGGTGTGGTGTGATGGGCTTCCCAGAGCGTGCCCGTCTAATGGCAAGAGTGGGATGACCCAACGACAGCTTTTCAGCCTATAAGTTTTCGAAGCCTGTATCTCGGGAACTAAGCATTTTCAGAGGACGTGGTGTGGTGTGGTGTGATGGGCTTCCCAGAGCGTGCCCGTCTAATGGCAAGAGTGGGATGACCCAACGACAGCTTTTCAGCCTATAAGTTTTCGAAGCCTGTATCTCGGGAACTAAGCATTTTCAGAGGACGTGGTGTGGTGTGGTGTGATGGGCTTCCCAGAGCGTGCCCGTCTAATGGCAAGAGTGGGATGACCCAACGACAGCTTTTCAGCCTATAAGTTTTCGAAGCCTGTATCTCGGGAACTAAGCATTTTCAGAGGACGTGGTGTGGTGTGGTGTGATGGGCTTCCCAGAGCGTGCCCGTCTAATGGCAAGAGTGGGATGACCCAACGACAGCTTTTCAGCCTATAAGTTTTCGAAGCCTGTATCTCGGGAACTAAGCATTTTCAGAGGACGTGGTGTGGTGTGGTGTGATGGGCTTCCCAGAGCGTGCCCGTCTAATGGCAAGAGTGGGATGACCCAACGACAGCTTTTCAGCCTATAAGTTTTCGAAGCCTGTATCTCGGGAACTAAGCATTTTCAGAGGACGTGGTGTGGTGTGATGGGCTTCCCAGAGCGTGCCCGTCTAATGGCAAGAGTGGGATGACCCAACGACAGCTTTTCAGCCTATAAGTTTTCGAAGCCTGTATCTCGGGAACTAAGCATTTTCAGAGGACGTGGTGTGGTGTGGTGTGATGGGCTTCCCAGAGCGTGCCCGTCTAATGGCAAGAGTGGGATGACCCAACGACAGCTTTTCAGCCTATAAGTTTTCGAAGCCTGTATCTCGGGAACTAAGCATTTTCAGAGGACGTGGTGTGGTGTGGTGTGATGGGCTTCCCAGAGCGTGCCCGTCTAATGGCAAGAGTGGGATGACCCAACGACAGCTTTTCAGCCTATAAGTTTTCGAAGCCTGTATCTCGGGAACTAAGCATTTTCAGAGGACGTGGTGTGGTGTGATGGGCTTCCCAGAGCGTGCCCGTCTAATGGCAAGAGTGGGATGACCCAACGACAGCTTTTCAGCCTATAAGTTTTCGAAGCCTGTGTCTCAGGAACTAAGCATTTTCAGAGGACGTGGTGTGGTGTGGTGTGATGGGCTTCCCAGAGCGTGCCCGTCTAATGGCAAGAGTGGGATGACCCAACGACAGCTTTTCAGCCTATAAGTTTTCGAAGCCTGTATCTCGGGAACTAAGCATTTTCAGAGGACGTGTGTGTGGTGTGATGGGCTTCCCAGAGCGTGCCCGTCTAATGGCAAGAGTGGGATGACCCAACGACAGCTTTTCAGCCTATAAGTTTTCGAAGCCTGTATCTCGGGAACTAAGCATTTTCAGAGGACGTGGTGTGGTGTGATGGGCTTCCCAGAGCGTGCCCGTCTAATGGCAAGAGTGGGATGACCCAACGACAGCTTTTCAGCCTATAAGTTTTCGAAGCCTGTATCTCGGGAACTAAGCATTTTCAGAGGACGTGGTGTGGTGTGGTGTGATGGGCTTCCCAGAGCGTGCCCGTCTAATGGCAAGAGTGGGATGACCCAACGACAGCTTTTCAGCCTATAAGTTTTCGAAGCCTGTATCTCGGGAACTAAGCATTTTCAGAGGACGTGGTGTGGTGTGGTGTGATGGGCTTCCCAGAGCGTGCCCGTCTAATGGCAAGAGTGGGATGACCCAACGACAGCTTTTCAGCCTATAAGTTTTCGAAGCCTGTGTCTCAGGAACTAAGCATTTTCAGAGGACGTGGTGTGGTGTGATGGGCTTCCCAGAGCGTGCCCGTCTAATGGCAAGAGTGGATGACCCAACGACAGCTTTTCAGCCTATAAGTTTTCGAAGCCTGTATCTCGGGAACTAAGCATTTTCAGAGGACGTGGTGTGGTGTGGTGTGATGGGCTTCCCAGAGCGTGCCCGTCTAATGGCAAGAGTGGGATGACCCAACGACAGCTTTTCAGCCTATAAGTTTTCGAAGCCTGTATCTCGGGAACTAAGCATTTTCAGAGGACGTGGTGTGGTGTGGTGTGATGGGCTTCCCAGAGCGTGCCCGTCTAATGGCAAGAGTGGGATGACCCAACGACAGCTTTTCAGCCTATAAGTTTTCGAAGCCTGTATCTCGGGAACTAAGCATTTTCAGAGGACGTGGTGTGGTGTGGTGTGATGGGCTTCCCAGAGCGTGCCCGTCTAATGGCAAGAGTGGGATGACCCAACGACAGCTTTTCAGCCTATAAGTTTTCGAAGCCTGTATCTCGGGAACTAAGCATTTTCAGAGGACGTGGTGTGGTGTGATGGGCTTCCCAGAGCGTGCCCGTCTAATGGCAAGAGTGGGATGACCCAACGACAGCTTTTCAGCCTATAAGTTTTCGAAGCCTGTATCTCGGGAACTAAGCATTTTCAGAGGACGTGGTGTGGTGTGATGGGCTTCCCAGAGCGTGCCCGTCTAATGGCAAGAGTGGGATGACCCAACGACAGCTTTTCAGCCTATAAGTTTTCGAAGCCTGTGTCTCAGGAACTAAGCATTTTCAGAGGACGTGGTGTGGTGTGGTGTGATGGGCTTCCCAGAGCGTGCCCGTCTAATGGCAAGAGTGGGATGACCCAACGACAGCTTTTCAGCCTATAAGTTTTCGAAGCCTGTATCTCGGGAACTAAGCATTTTCAGAGGACGTGGTGTGGTGTGGTGTGATGGGCTTCCCAGAGCGTGCCCGTCTAATGGCAAGAGTGGGATGACCCAACGACAGCTTTTCAGCCTATAAGTTTTCGAAGCCTGTATCTCGGGAACTAAGCATTTTCAGAGGACGTGGTGTGGTGTGGTGTGATGGGCTTCCCAGAGCGTGCCCGTCTAATGGCAAGAGTGGGATGACCCAACGACAGCTTTTCAGCCTATAAGTTTTCGAAGCCTGTATCTCGGGAACTAAGCATTTTCAGAGGACGTGGTGTGGTGGTGTGATGGGCTTCCCAGAGCGTGCCCGTCTAATGGCAAGAGTGGGATGACCCAACGACAGCTTTTCAGCCTATAAGTTTTCGAAGCCTGTGTCTCAGGAACTAAGCATTTTCAGAGGACGTGGTGTGGTGTGATGGGCTTCCCAGAGCGTGCCCGTCTAATGGCAAGAGTGGGATGACCCAACGACAGCTTTTCAGCCTATAAGTTTTCGAAGCCTGTGTCTCAGGAACTAAGCATTTTCAGAGGACGTGGTGTGGTGTGGTGTGATGGGCTTCCCAGAGCGTGCCCGTCTAATGGCAAGAGTGGGATGACCCAACGACAGCTTTTCAGCCTATAAGTTTTCGAAGCCTGTATCTCGGGAACTAAGCATTTTCAGAGGACGTGGTGTGGTGTGGTGTGATGGGCTTCCCAGAGCGTGCCCGTCTAATGGCAAGAGTGGGATGACCCAACGACAGCTTTTCAGCCTATAAGTTTTCGAAGCCTGTATCTCGGGAACTAAGCATTTTCAGAGGACGTGGTGTGGTGTGATGGGCTTCCCAGAGCGTGCCCGTCTAATGGCAAGAGTGGGATGACCCAACGACAGCTTTTCAGCCTATAAGTTTTCGAAGCCTGTATCTCGGGAACTAAGCATTTTCAGAGGACGTGGTGTGGTGTGGTGTGATGGGCTTCCCAGAGCGTGCCCGTCTAATGGCAAGAGTGGGATGACCCAACGACAGCTTTTCAGCCTATAAGTTTTCGAAGCCTGTGTCTCAGGAACTAAGCATTTTCAGAGGACGTGGTGTGGTGTGGTGTGATGGGCTTCCCAGAGCGTGCCCGTCTAATGGCAAGAGTGGGATGACCCAACGACAGCTTTTCAGCCTATAAGTTTTCGAAGCCTGTGTCTCAGGAACTAAGCATTTTCAGAGGACGTGGTGTGGTGTGATGGGCTTCCCAGAGCGTGCCCGTCTAATGGCAAGAGTGGATGACCCAACGACAGCTTTTCAGCCTATAAGTTTTCGAAGCCTGTATCTCGGGAACTAAGCATTTTCAGAGGACGTGGTGTGGTGTGGTGTGATGGGCTTCCCAGAGCGTGCCCGTCTAATGGCAAGAGTGGGATGACCCAACGACAGCTTTTCAGCCTATAAGTTTTCGAAGCCTGTATCTCGGGAACTAAGCATTTTCAGAGGACGTGGTGTGGTGTGGTGTGATGGGCTTCCCAGAGCGTGCCCGTCTAATGGCAAGAGTGGGATGACCCAACGACAGCTTTTCAGCCTATAAGTTTTCGAAGCCTGTATCTCGGGAACTAAGCATTTTCAGAGGACGTGGTGTGGTGTGGTGTGATGGGCTTCCCAGAGCGTGCCCGTCTAATGGCAAGAGTGGGATGACCCAACGACAGCTTTTCAGCCTATAAGTTTTCGAAGCCTGTGTCTCAGGAACTAAGCATTTTCAGAGGACGTGGTGTGGTGTGGTGTGATGGGCTTCCCAGAGCGTGCCCGTCTAATGGCAAGAGTGGGATGACCCAACGACAGCTTTTCAGCCTATAAGTTTTCGAAGCCTGTATCTCGGGAACTAAGCATTTTCAGAGGACGTGGTGTGGTGTGGTGTGATGGGCTTCCCAGAGCGTGCCCGTCTAATGGCAAGAGTGGGATGACCCAACGACAGCTTTTCAGCCTATAAGTTTTCGAAGCCTGTATCTCGGGAACTAAGCATTTTCAGAGGACGTGGTGTGGTGTGGTGTGATGGGCTTCCCAGAGCGTGCCCGTCTAATGGCAAGAGTGGGATGACCCAACGACAGCTTTTCAGCCTATAAGTTTTCGAAGCCTGTATCTCGGGAACTAAGCATTTTCAGAGGACGTGGTGTGGTGTGGTGTGATGGGCTTCCCAGAGCGTGCCCGTCTAATTGCAAGAGTGGGATGACCCAACGACAGCTTTTCAGCCTATAAGTTTTCGAAGCCTGTATCTCAGGAACTAAGCATTTTCAGAGGACGTGGTGTGGTGTGGTGTGATGGGCTTCCCAGAGCGTGCCCGTCTAATGGCAAGAGTGGGATGACCCAACGACAGCTTTTCAGCCTATAAGTTTTCGAAGCCTGTGTCTCAGGAACTAAGCATTTTCAGAGGACGTGGTGTGGTGTGATGGGCTTCCCAGAGCGTGCCCGTCTAATGGCAAGAGTGGGATGACCCAACGACAGCTTTTCAGCCTATAAGTTTTCGAAGCCTGTGTCTCAGGAACTAAGCATTTTCAGAGGACGTGGTGTGGTGTGATGGGCTTCCCAGAGCGTGCCCGTCTAATGGCAAGAGTGGGATGACCCAACGACAGCTTTTCAGCCTATAAGTTTTCGAAGCCTGTATCTCGGGAACTAAGCATTTTCAGAGGACGTGGTGTGGTGTGGTGTGATGGGCTTCCCAGAGCGTGCCCGTCTAATGGCAAGAGTGGGATGACCCAACGACAGCTTTTCAGCCTATAAGTTTTCGAAGCCTGTATCTCGGGAACTAAGCATTTTCAGAGGACGTGGTGTGGTGTGGTGTGATGGGCTTCCCAGAGCGTGCCCGTCTAATGGCAAGAGTGGGATGACCCAACGACAGCTTTTCAGCCTATAAGTTTTCGAAGCCTGTATCTCGGGAACTAAGCATTTTCAGAGGACGTGGTGTGGTGTGGTGTGATGGGCTTCCCAGAGCGTGCCCGTCTAATGGCAAGAGTGGGATGACCCAACGACAGCTTTTCAGCCTATAAGTTTTCGAAGCCTGTATCTCGGGAACTAAGCATTTTCAGAGGACGTGGTGTGGTGTGGTGTGATGGGCTTCCCAGAGCGTGCCCGTCTAATGGCAAGAGCGGGATGACCCAACGACAGCTTTTCAGCCTATAAGTTTTCGAAGCCTGTATCTCGGGAACTAAGCATTTTCAGAGGACGTGGTGTGAAACGTTGGGCTTTGTAGAAGCTACTCTTCTCGCAGTTGCACCTCTTCCGGGTACAAATTTAGCGTTAGGCTCTGCCACCATAATTGTTGTCAAGAAGACACCTCGACCAGCTGCGGTATATCGGTAAGATACCGGTATGACCCTCACTCATTGACACTGCAATCACTCCTGTGATTATGGGACGGACGATTACGCCACGGGTGGGTACAAGATTGTGGGTACAAGATGGGCTCTATGTGGCACTCGCTGATTGGCAGAAGTAACTCAGAATCCAGTAGAGTGTACCCAGTAGGTAATCCAGTAGGCTTAGAGGTAGCAAGGAGTTTGCGAACTAAGGACCTAAATCAATCACTTTGCATTTTGCTCTAAACCACTCAAGTCTTCACTCATGAGGGCAAGGGTCTGTTCAAGCTCTGCATGACACCAGTGATGCCTGACGAGGCCAATGCGGCAAGCTCGAAGGATCGCAAAGGGGACACCACGTCGTACCTCTGGCATCTTCGACTTGGTCACATCGGCCATGGCGGTCTAGACGCCATCGTCAAGAAGGGCTACGGTGTTGGCATCGACATGGCGTCGGTGAAGCAGTGGGAGCTGTGCGGCGGATGCTCACTCGGCAAGCAAACGCGAGTGAGCTACATGAAGTCGTCGCCGAACCGCGCGAAGCAAGTGCTAGAGGTGGTTCACAGCGACGTGTGTGGTCCCATGAAGACGTCAACGTTTGGTGGCAAGCGCTACTTCGTCACGTTCATCGACGACAAGTCGCACTTCTGTGTGGTGTACTTGCTGCGGAACAAGTCCGAGGTGGCTGCCAAATTCGCTGAGTTCGTTGCGCTCGCAGAAACTCAGACGGGCAAGCGCGTGAAGACGCTCCGCAGCGACAACGGTGGCGAGTACACGTCGCGCGAAATGGCCAAGTTCTGCAGCGACCGTGGGATCGTGCAAAAGTTCACGCCGCCTTACACGCCCCAGCTGAACGGAGTCGCCGAGCGGATGAACCGGACGTTGGTGGAGTGTGCGCGCTGCATGTTGGAACATGCCGGGTTGTCCAAGGCGTATTGGGGCGAAGCGGTCATTACTGCCACGTTCCTCCGCAACCGGTGTCCGACGCGCGCCATCAGCCACGACAAGTCGCCGCACCAAGTTTGGACGGGCAAGAAGCCACTGCTGGCGAACCTGAAGGTGTTCGGTTGCCACGCGTACGTGCATGTGCCGAAGGAGAAACGGTCCAAGTTTGACGCTCGGTCGGTGCGTTGCCGTTTTCTCGGGTACTCGGAGCACGAGAAAGCGTATCGATTCGAAGAACTGGAGAACGGTCGCGTGCTGGTGAGCCGCGACGCGCAGTTCATGGAAGACGTCTTCGACGGTGGGAGACGTGACTACTCTCAGAGGGAGGTGGTCATTCAAGATGAAGTGGTGACGGATCAAGATTCGTCGCAGTCGGATGAAGATGACAATGAAGAAACTGCACGGGACGAAGACTTCGAGCCCGGCAGCAAGCGACACCAACGGACGCAGTCGTTGGAGGAAGCCGTGGAGGTTCCGAGCACCAAGCGGTATGCGTCGCACAACCGGCAACAGGCCCTGGACGAGATGTCGGCCGTTGCGGGGGAAGATGGCAGTTTCGAAGCTGCCTACGTCGTGGATTCAGTGGGAGAGATGCCGACCACGTTCAAGTCGGCGATGGAATCCAGCGACGCAGTCAAGTGGAAGGAGGCCTGTGACTCGGAGTATGAGTCGCTGCGCAAGAACGACACGTGGGATGTCGTGTCACTGCCGACGGGTCGGAAGGCGATCGGCTGCAGATGGGTATTTCGAGTGAAGGAGAACCAAGACGGTGAGATCGAGCGGTTCAAGGCGCGACTGGTGGCCAAGGGATTCGCGCAGAAGTACGGCATCGACTACGACGAGACGTTCGCGCCGGTGGCCAAGTTCACGTCGATTCGGGCGGTGCTGAGTATGGCTGCCAAGTACGGTCTCAAGCTGCACCAGATGGACGTCAAGACAGCCTTCCTGAACGGCGTTCTTGACGAAGACATCTACATGGCGCAGCCGGACGGGTACGTAGACGAAGACCACCCAGACTACGTGTGCAAGCTCAAGCGTTCGCTGTACGGACTGAAGCAATCGCCGCGCATGTGGAACCAGACCATCGACGACTTCATGCTCAAGCTCGGGTTCAAGAAGTGCGAGTCGGATCACTGCGTCTACATCAAGAGGAATGACCAAGAGATGATCTTCGTGGTGCTGTACGTGGACGACCTGATCCTGGCAAGCAGCAACGACGAGCTGTTGGAGTCGACCAAGCGCGCGTTGAGTGAACGCTTCGAGATGACGGACCTCGGCGAGCTCGAGTATTTCCTCGGGATGGAGATCAAGAACGACCGCGACTCAGGAAAAGTGACGGTGCGGCAGACCAAGTTCCTCAAGTCCATCCTGACCAAGTTCGGCATGCAAGACAGCAAGCCTGTGAAGACACCGCAAGACCCTGGACTCAAGTTGACCAAGAACATGTGCGAGGGCGGCTGCAAGCACGAAGACACGATGAAGAACGTGCCGTACCGGAGTGCCGTCGGAGGACTCATGTACCTGATGGTGGCGACGCGTCCGGACCTCGCTGCTGCAGTGGGAGTGCTGAGCCAGTTCTCCGCCGACCCGTGTCCGACGCATTGGCAAGCCCTCAAACGCGTGCTGCGGTACCTTCAAGCGACGCCTGCGCACGGACTCGAGTTCTCACGGGAAGACAGCTTCGGCGCGTGCGGGTACTCGGATGCAGACTGGGCCGGAGACATCGAGTCAAGAAGGAGTACAAGTGGCTACGCGTTTATGATGAACGGCGGGTGCATCAGCTGGCGCAGCAAGAAGCAGCGGACGGTGGCGCTGTCTTCAACGGAAGCCGAGTACATGGCGCTATCGGAGGCGACGCAAGAGGCGGTGTGGCTCAAGGTGTTCCTGTGCGAACTCGGCGAGATGGCAAGCGATGAAGCGATCAAGATCTATGAGGACAACCAAGGCTCCATCGCGTTGGCCAAGAACCCGGAGTTTCACAAGCGCACCAAGCACATCGACATTCGCTACCACTTCGTGCGCGAGAAGGTGGAAGACGGTCAAGTGGTGCTGCAGTATGTTTCGACGACCGACATGCTGGCTGACATCATGACGAAGGCGATCACTGCTGTGCAGTTTGAAGTTCTTCGGAGCAAGCTCGGTATCCAAGCGCCGAAGACTGTCGAGTCGAGTGGGAGTGTTGTCAAGAAGACACCTCGACCAGCTGCGGTATATCGGTAAGATACCGGTATGACCCTCACTCATTGACACTGCAATCACTCCTGTGATTATGGGACGGACGATTACGCCACGGGTGGGTACAAGATTGTGGGTACAAGATGGGCTCTACGTGGCACTCGCTGATTGGCAGAAGTAACTCAGAATCCAGTAGAGTGTACCCAGTAGGAAATCCAGTAGGCTTAGAGGTAGCAAGGAGTTTGCGAACTAAGGACCTAAATCAATCACTTTGCATTTTGCTCTAAACCACTCAAGTCTTTAGGTTATGAGCCCAAGCCCCGCAGACTCTGCCCCCCCCCGCCACCGACTTCGCATTCGCCATGGACACCATCCCGACCACGACCGCTCGCATCAACAAGTTCGACGGAACCAACTTCCACACGTGGAAGTTCAAGATGCAGATGGTGCTCGAGGAGCGCGATCTGTGGGAGATCGTGAGCGGGGAAGTGAAGCTCGAGCACTGTGCTACCGTGCTGGACCAAGCGGCGTTCAAGAGGAAGTCTCGCAAGGCGCTGGCGATCATCTGTCTTGCGATGGAGGATTCGCAACTACCGCTGGTCCGGTCGGCGAGTGGCGCGCATGATGCATGGTCAAGACTGGAAGGACACTTCGAGAAGAGGAGCCTGGCCAACAAGCTCTTCCTTCGTCGACGTTTCTTCACGACTATGATGGACGAAGGTGATGATGTGTTGGAGCACATCAACAAGGTCAAGACTCTGGCGGAGCAGCTCGACGCGGTGGGCGCTCCGGTCAGCGAGGACGACTTGGTGATCACGCTTCTGGGAAGTCTGAGCGAGTCGTACCAGTTCCTGATCACGGCGTTGGAGTCGAGAGCCGACACGCTGACATGGGAACTCGTGACGTCTCGGCTCCTGCATGAGGACATGAAGCGCAAGGAGCAGGGCGGCGACGGAGCCACGTCTGGCCAAGCGTTCATGATGAAGGACAACAAGCGCAAGGGCCGACCGGTGAAGAAGACCGGTGCGTGCCATCAGTGTGGCAAACAAGGACATTGGATCGCGGAGTGCCCCTCGCGGATCCACAACGACGCTGAGCGACATCGGTCGCAGCGTGCGAATGTCGCGCAGGATGAAGATTCTGGCGACTATCTCTTCTCGGTTGGTGGCGACTCTTGCGCCTCCAAGTCAAGTGATGTGTGGCTGGTCGACTCGGGTGCGACGCAGCACATGACGTGTTCCAAGAAGTTCATGAGGAACTACAAGGTCTTCACTCCGGTCGACGTACACCTCGCAGACGACGGTGTGGTACAGGCGATCGGCAGCGGTGACATCGTGATGTCAATGAAGACTCCGCGCGGGACCAAGAAGGGTGTGCTCACGAAAGTGTGGCACATACCCAAGCTGTCGCGCAACCTGTTCTCGGTTGGTCGCTTCACGAAGGATGTCGGACCCGTGACCTTCGAGAGCGACGGGTGCTTCGCGGAAACGAAGGGCATGCAGTGGAAGATCGGAGCTCGTGAGGGCAAGGGTCTGTTCAAGCTCTGCATGACACCGGTGATGCCTGACGAGGCCAATGCGGCAAGCTCGAAGGATCGCAAAGGGGACACCACGTCGTACCTCTGGCATCTTCGACTTGGTCACATCGGCCATGGCGGTCTAGACGCCATCGTCAAGAAGGGCTACGGTGTTGGCATCGACATGGCGTCGGTGAAGCAGTGGGAGCTGTGCGGCGGATGCTCACTCGGCAAGCAAACGCGAGTGAGCTACATGAAGTCGTCGCCGAACCGCGCGAAGCAAGTGCTAGAGGTGGTTCACAGCGACGTGTGTGGTCCCATGAAGACGTCAACGTTTGGTGGCAAGCGCTACTTCGTCACCTTCATCGACGACAAGTCGCACTTCTGTGTGGTGTACTTGCTGCGGAACAAGTCCGAGGTGGCTGCCAAATTCGCTGAGTTCGTTGCGCTCGCAGAAACTCAGACGGGCAAGCGCGTGAAGACGCTCCGCAGCGACAACGGTGGCGAGTACACGTCGCGCGAAATGGCCAAGTTCTGCAGCGACCGTGGGATCGTGCAAAGTTCACGCCGCCTTACACGCCCCAGCTGAACGGAGTCGCCGAGCGGATGAACCGGACGTTGGTGGAGTGTGCGCGCTGCATGTTGGAACATGCCGGGTTGTCCAAGGCGTATTGGGGCGAAGCGGTCATTACTGCCACGTTCCTCCGCAACCGGTGTCCGACGCGCGCCATCAGCCACGACAAGTCGCCGCACCAAGTTTGGACGGGCAAGAAGCCACTGCTGGCGAACCTGAAGGTGTTCGGTTGCCACGCGTACGTGCATGTGCCGAAGGAGAAACGGTCCAAGTTTGACGCTCGGTCGGTGCGTTGCCGTTTTCTCGGGTACTCGGAGCACGAGAAAGCGTATCGATTCGAAGAACTGGAGAACGGTCGCGTGCTGGTGAGCCGCGACGCGCAGTTCATGGAAGACGTCTTCGACGGTGGGAGACGTGACTACTCTCAGAGGTAAAGACTTGAGTGGTTTAGAGCAAAATGCAAAGTGATTGATTTAGGTCCTTAGTTCGCAAACTCCTTGCTACCTCTAAGCCTACTGGATTTCCTACTGGGTACACTCTACTGGATTCTGAGTTACTTCTGCCAATCAGCGAGTGCCACGTAGAGCCCATCTTGTACCCACAATCTTGTACCCACCCGTGGCGTAATCGTCCGTCCCATAATCACAGGAGTGATTGCAGTGTCAATGAGTGAGGGTCATACCGGTATCTTACCGATATACCGCAGCTGGTCGAGGTGTCTTCTTGACAACACTCCCACTCGACTCGACAGTCTTCGGCGCTTGGATACCGAGCTTGCTCCGAAGAACTTCAAACTGCACAGCAGTGATCGCCTTCGTCATGATGTCAGCCAGCATGTCGGTCGTCGAAACATACTGCAGCACCACTTGACCGTCTTCCACCTTCTCGCGCACGAAGTGGTAGCGAATGTCGATGTGCTTGGTGCGCTTGTGAAACTCCGGGTTCTTGGCCAACGCGATGGAGCCTTGGTTGTCCTCATAGATCTTGATCGCTTCATCGCTTGCCATCTCGCCGAGTTCGCACAGGAACACCTTGAGCCACACCGCCTCTTGCGTCGCCTCCGATAGCGCCATGTACTCGGCTTCCGTTGAAGACAGCGCCACCGTCCGCTGCTTCTTGCTGCGCCAGCTGATGCACCCGCCGTTCATCATAAACGCGTAGCCACTTGTACTCCTTCTTGACTCGATGTCTCCGGCCCAGTCTGCATCCGAGTACCCGCACGCGCCGAAGCTGTCTTCCCGTGAGAACTCGAGTCCGTGCGCAGGCGTCGCTTGAAGGTACCGCAGCACGCGTTTGAGGGCTTGCCAATGCGTCGGACACGGGTCGGCGGAGAACTGGCTCAGCACTCCCACTGCAGCAGCGAGGTCCGGACGCGTCGCCACCATCAGGTACATGAGTCCTCCGACGGCACTCCGGTACGGCACGTTCTTCATCGTGTCTTCGTGCTTGCAGCCGCCCTCGCACATGTTCTTGGTCAACTTGAGTCCAGGGTCTTGCGGTGTCTTCACAGGCTTGCTGTCTTGCATGCCGAACTTGGTCAGGATGGACTTGAGGAACTTGGTCTGCCGCACCGTCACTTTTCCTGAGTCGCGGTCGTTCTTGATCTCCATCCCGAGGAAATACTCGAGCTCGCCGAGGTCCGTCATCTCGAAGCGTTCACTCAACGCGCGCTTGGTCGACTCCAACAGCTCGTCGTTGCTGCTTGCCAGGATCAGGTCGTCCACGTACAGCACCACGAAGATCATCTCTTGGTCATTCCTCTTGATGTAGACGCAGTGATCCGACTCGCACTTCTTGAACCCGAGCTTGAGCATGAAGTCGTCGATGGTCTGGTTCCACATGCGCGGCGATTGCTTCAGTCCGTACAGCGAACGCTTGAGCTTGCACACGTAGTCTGGGTGGTCTTCGTCTACGTACCCGTCCGGCTGCGCCATGTAGATGTCTTCGTCAAGAACGCCGTTCAGGAAGGCTGTCTTGACGTCCATCTGGTGCAGCTTGAGACCGTACTTGGCAGCCATACTCAGCACCGCCCGAATCGACGTGAACTTGGCCACCGGCGCGAACGTCTCGTCGTAGTCGATGCCGTACTTCTGCGCGAATCCCTTGGCCACCAGTCGCGCCTTGAACCGCTCGATCTCACCGTCTTGGTTCTCCTTCACTCGAAATACCCATCTGCAGCCGATCGCCTTCCGACCCGTCGGCAGTGACACGACATCCCACGTGTCGTTCTTGCGCAGCGACTCATACTCCGAGTCACAGGCCTCCTTCCACTTGACTGCGTCGCTGGATTCCATCGCCGACTTGAACGTGGTCGGCATCTCTCCCACTGAATCCACGACGTAGGCAGCTTCGAAACTGCCATCTTCCCCGCAACGGCCGACATCTCGTCCAGGGCCTGTTGCCGGTTGTGCGACGCATACCGCTTGGTGCTCGGAACCTCCACGGCTTCCTCCAACGACTGCGTCCGTTGGTGTCGCTTGCTGCCGGGCTCGAAGTCTTCGTCCCGTGCAGTTTCTTCATTGTCATCTTCATCCGACTGCGACGAATCTTGATCCGTCACCACTTCATCTTGAATGACCACCTCCCTCTGAGAGTAGTCACGTCTCCCACCGTCGAAGACGTCTTCCATGAACTGCGCGTCGCGGCTCACCAGCACGCGACCGTTCTCCAGTTCTTCGAATCGATACGCTTTCTCGTGCTCCGAGTACCCGAGAAAACGGCAACGCACCGACCGAGCGTCAAACTTGGACCGTTTCTCCTTCGGCACATGCACGTACGCGTGGCAACCGAACACCTTCAGGTTCGCCAGCAGTGGCTTCTTGCCCGTCCAAACTTGGTGCGGCGACTTGTCGTGGCTGATGGCGCGCGTCGGACACCGGTTGCGGAGGAACGTGGCAGTAATGACCGCTTCGCCCCAATACGCCTTGGACAACCCGGCATGTTCCAACATGCAGCGCGCACACTCCACCAACGTCCGGTTCATCCGCTCGGCGACTCCGTTCAGCTGGGGCGTGTAAGGCGGCGTGAACTTTGCACGATCCCACGGTCGCTGCAGAACTTGGCCATTTCGCGCGACGTGTACTCGCCACCGTTGTCGCTGCGGAGCGTCTTCACGCGCTTGCCCGTCTGAGTTTCTGCGAGCGCAACGAACTCAGCGAATTTGGCAGCCACCTCGGACTTGTTCCGCAGCAAGTACACCACACAGAAGTGCGACTTGTCGTCGATGAAGGTGACGAAGTAGCGCTTGCCACCAAACGTTGACGTCTTCATGGGACCACACACGTCGCTGTGAACCACCTCTAGCACTTGCTTCGCGCGGTTCGGCGACGACTTCATGTAGCTCACTCGCGTTTGCTTGCCGAGTGAGCATCCGCCGCACAGCTCCCACTGCTTCACCGACGCCATGTCGATGCCAACACCGTAGCCCTTCTTGACGATGGCGTCTAGACCGCCATGGCCGATGTGACCAAGTCGAAGATGCCAGAGGTACGACGTGGTGTCCCCTTTGCGATCCTTCGAGCTTGCCGCATTGGCCTCGTCAGGCATCACCGGTGTCATGCAGAGCTTGAACAGACCCTTGCCCTCACGAGCTCCGATCTTCCACTGCATGCCCTTCGTTTCCGCGAAGCACCCGTCGCTCTCGAAGGTCACGGGTCCGACATCCTTCGTGAAGCGACCAACCGAGAACAGGTTGCGCGACAGCTTGGGTATGTGCCACACTTTCGTGAGCACACCCTTCTTGGTCCCGCGCGGAGTCTTCATTGACATCACGATGTCACCGCTGCCGATCGCCTGTACCACACCGTCGTCTGCGAGGTGTACGTCGACCGGAGTGAAGACCTTGTAGTTCCTCATGAACTTCTTGGAACACGTCATGTGCTGCGTCGCACCCGAGTCGACCAGCCACACATCACTTGACTTGGAGGCGCAAGAGTCGCCACCAACCGAGAAGAGATAGTCGCCAGAATCTTCATCCTGCGCGACATTCGCACGCTGCGACCGATGTCGCTCAGCGTCGTTGTGGATCCGCGAGGGGCACTCCGCGATCCAATGTCCTTGTTTGCCACACTGATGGCACGCACCGGTCTTCTTCACCGGTCGGCCCTTGCGCTTGTTGTCCTTCATCATGAACGCTTGGCCAGACGTGGCTCCGTCGCCGCCCTGCTCCTTGCGCTTCATGTCCTCATGCAGGAGCCGAGACGTCACGAGTTCCCATGTCAGCGTGTCGGCTCTCGACTCCAACGCCGTGATCAGGAACTGGTACGACTCGCTCAGACTTCCCAGAAGCGTGATCACCAAGTCGTCCTCGCTGACCGGAGCGCCCACCGCGTCGAGCTGCTCCGCCAGAGTCTTGACCTTGTTGATGTGCTCCAACACATCATCACCTTCGTCCATCATAGTCGTGAAGAAACGTCGACGAAGGAAGAGCTTGTTGGCCAGGCTCCTCTTCTCGAAGTGTCCTTCCAGTCTTGACCATGCATCATGCGCGCCACTCGCCGACCGGACCAGCGGTAGTTGCGAATCCTCCATCGCAAGACAGATGATCGCCAGCGCCTTGCGAGACTTCCTCTTGAACGCCGCTTGGTCCAGCACGGTAGCACAGTGCTCGAGCTTCACTTCCCCGCTCACGATCTCCCACAGATCGCGCTCCTCGAGCACCATCTGCATCTTGAACTTCCACGTGTGGAAGTTGGTTCCGTCGAACTTGTTGATGCGAGCGGTCGTGGTCGGGATGGTGTCCATGGCGAATGCGAAGTCGGTGGCGGGGGCAGAGTCTGCGGGGCTTGGGCTCATAACCTAAAGACTTGAGTGGTTTAGAGCAAAATGCAAAGTGATTGATTTAGGTCCTTAGTTCGCAAACTCCTTGCTACC
Source organism: Phytophthora tubulina (assembly GCA_014706135.1). Taxonomy (NCBI): domain Eukaryota; phylum Oomycota; class Peronosporomycetes; order Peronosporales; family Peronosporaceae; genus Phytophthora; species Phytophthora tubulina. The sequence goes on from JACBOY010000214.1 coordinate 51,848, forward strand.
TCTAAGCCTACTGGATTTCCTACTGGGTACTCTACTGGATTCTGAGTTACTTCTGCCAATCAGCGAGTGCCACGTAGAAGCCTTGGTTGTCCTCATAGATCTTGATCGCTTCATCGCTTGCCATCTCGCCGAGTTCGCACAGGAACACCTTGAGCCACACCGCCTCTTGCGTCGCCTCCGATAGCGCCATGTACTCGGCTTCCGTTGAAGACAGCGCCACCGTCCGCTGCTTCTTGCTGCGCCAGCTGATGCACCCGCCGTTCATCATAAACGCGTAGCCACTTGTACTCCTTCTTGACTCGATGTCTCCGGCCCAGTCTGCATCCGAGTACCCGCACGCGCCGAAGCTGTCTTCCCGTGAGAACTCGAGTCCGTGCGCAGGCGTCGCTTGAAGGTACCGCAGCACGCGTTTGAGGGCTTGCCAATGCGTCGGACACGGGTCGGCGGAGAACTGGCTCAGCACTCCCACTGCAGCAGCGAGGTCCGGACGCGTCGCCACCATCAGGTACATGAGTCCTCCGACGGCACTCCGGTACGGCACGTTCTTCATCGTGTCTTCGTGCTTGCAGCCGCCCTCGCACATGTTCTTGGTCAACTTGAGTCCAGGGTCTTGCGGTGTCTTCACAGGCTTGCTGTCTTGCATGCCGAACTTGGTCAGGATGGACTTGAGGAACTTGGTCTGCCGCACCGTCACTTTTCCTGAGTCGCGGTCGTTCTTG
>JACBOY010000215.1:0-117622 GCA_014706135.1 Phytophthora tubulina
AATCTCAACATGGGATGTGACCAATTTCACGAAACTCTGGACGTGTCAGACATGTTTAATCGCAGACGTCAATATGCATGCCGCTAAAAATCGTAAATTGACTGTTACTCGAAGTACTATCCCAAATGTGTACCGATATCTTCTGAAGAAACTTGCTTATCGATGAAACGCCATAACACTCACTATTCCCGATACGAGCATTGGTAGACCAGACCTACTTACTCTTCATCGGTCTCCGCGTAAGTTTCCAAATACTCGTTTCTCCACTCATCATCACTGTCCCAATCACTTCCAGAACTGAACCAAACGAAATTGCCTCCCCAGCCATCTTCACTGGAGCTCTCACCAATGTACCGATCTTCGTTCACAGCAGTACGATCCAGCTTGAAGAAGGTACGTCGAAGGATGGGAGGACCAGCGTACGAGAATATCTTGGCTAGAACGAACTGGTCCAGATCACACAAAACACCATCGGTTCAGCACCATAAGCGCGCTTTTGGTCTGACGCTGGAGGCTGCTGAGGCGATAACACGCTCAGAAATGCGAGTTTGCTCTCTTTCGAAAGGTTGCGCGCTCTTGATCGGCTTCAGGTGGAGTTTTCTGAACTCGATGTCGGGCATTCTAGAATACCCACAATCTCGAGGAACTCCAGACTTTCGTTCGATTTTAGCATTTTCAAGAGTGCAGCAACTGTGTCCTGTGCATGACGCTCATGAATACGTAGCTTGCGCAAGCGCTTGGTAACCACGGTGTCATTATCACGTAGATCCGCAAGAAATTTCACGGACAGGCCACAGCATTTTATCGAAGGGACCCATTCACGAACACCTCGATAACAGCTGAAGTCTAGCTCGGCATCAAACCACTTCCCACCAACACGTAGCGTGTTTAGGTTGGGACAGTTTTGAAGAATCTGGTTCTCATTCAGATTCAGGTTTGGCCCAAAGATGGTCAAATACTTCAACGAAGTTCCCACGGACGCTAGAAACCTCATTAGGCTTGATGAGTTCGACGCAGCCTTGTTCTGAAACGTGGTGGATAGCGACGTCACAGCAGCCACAATCGAAGTTCCAGGTTCGCTATCGGCAAATTTCAGACAACTTCGCCGAACTTGACACCAGGAGAAGCCAGGGATCATCACATTCACCCATTCACTCGTTCCATCGTCACTGAATGTTCTCACAAATGGTATCGAGCACGGAAAAATCAAGTCCTTCGAAGCATGACGCGGGTTCCCCTGCTTCGTCATTTGCCATTTAATTCGAGCATTGGCTTCCAGTGTTGCTTCCCTATCGCTCATTTGGCCTCGAGAAGAGCCGCATAGTTCTTCTTCGGGGTGGTCCGAGGCAACAATACCACAAAGGCGTCCATGTCTGCACTGGTCATCTTTTCCTCCAGAATGAGTGTCAAGGAGTTCACGGACGAATTCGTTTGTGCCCGCACGGAAAAAAGTGAATAAGCCAGCCACTTCCACCAAAGTTTGCTTGTCTGACGTGCTGTTGGGCTAAAGGATAAGCGTAACGAGATCACTCGAGTTGTTTGGCAGACGGCGAGAGCAGAGCACATCCGTTCAAAGTCACGGACACCAACCACTGTCGAATCGCACATGAGGCTAATGGCACCTATCTAGAAAGATTTCACTTCCCCTCGACGCTGCAAATAGGGACCAGCCAAGGACTCCGTGCTGGCTAGCTCTCTAAAGCGACCAGTAGTGTTGAAGAGAGGTTGAGTAATTGTTCCAAGCGCCTTTCTCGCTAAATCCTCATCGAATCCAATAGCTCGGATCAAACGCAGGTCAATTTTAACCTGCGCGAAGCATACTTTTTCTTCCAACATTTCCCCCAATATCTGCACTAACTCGTTCGTGATCTGGAAGTTGTGAAAGTCCAGAATCAGTGGTTCCAATTGAAAAGTGCATCTAAAGTATCCAGAGCTCACACCTTCATCTCCGCCAACTTCATAATAGCTTTCCACTGTTGCCGAATGATCTTCTCAGCCTTCTGAAGACCCTTTAAACCCTTCAAGGTCGTCTGAAACCTGGCTGAAAAGTAAATTTCCACTGGAATATTGATATCCACCCCTGGTTTGTCATCTGTCATCTTCTCATCCAACGCTGCAATCTTCTTCAGAGCTGTTAAAAACTCCTTACTAGGATAGAAATGTTGGGCCAGCCCACATGTTTACCAAGTCAAGTTCTCCGTTCTCACCCTCTTCTAGATCCAAATCTAAAAGAAATCGAACTGGAATTTTCTCTTCGAAACTTTCTTCTCCGAGATTCACTCCACACAACTCCGTTAAACAATATCTCCATGATTCGTAATCAACTCTCTCCACTGATGCTAAAAGTGCCAAGGCCTCGAAATGTTTACGAAACTCAGCTTCATGACGAACTCTGGCAACGCCATAACGGCGTGGCATAAAGACCTTCAGCACGCGCTGTTGAGGGACATGGGGATCGTCGTCTCGGGTAATGGCCTGGTACTCCACCCTCAATAGGGACAGCCAGTCCCTCAGGAAACCCCAGTGAGAGGCCATGGAAGCGGAAGAAGTTGCCTTACTTTGAGCGGATTGAACTTCAATCTTTGGATGTTCTGTTATGTGTTGACCACACCAATGTCTTGTTCGTACCATTTTCACCACTTTGTCGCACCTTTAGGGTCTCTGTACGGCAAAGTAAACAGACAGCTCTTCACGCTGCAGGGCTCCGTAAAATGCCATTTAAATTAAATGCACCCCCAGATTGGCGGTGAAAAAAAATCATGCAATTAATGCGAATTATGGGCGCCCATTTTTGGGTCGAATCGCCTCGACGCTAAACACGCCGCATACATGTGTTGTAGGCAAGGAACATCAAGATTTCTACATACAGCGTGCCAGACTTTCGCAGGTCGTTCTTGTACACCAGGTTTGTCTGCGAAAAGAACCTATCACACTCGTTAGAGGTCAGTCCCACATCAATAACGTGTGAGTAGCCGCCTGCGTCAGGGCCTTACTATCTTTCGCTTTTTTTCTTTAAGAAAAGTAGCGAAAGCTGTTAGGGGGCCACGCTCTCCTTCTCACTACATGTAGACTTGAAACCGCCCACAAGCACGATCTACAAGGGCCTATGCTAAACAAAGACAAGCCCGAATGCGGCGGAGAAGCTGCTGGGCGCGCTGGAGGATCTGAACGAGGTGACCAAGGCTCTACAGGAATGGACGCTGACCTTTATCAGTGTGCGTCAGGCATTTGACTGGGCATCAATGAGTATACTAGCTTAAGTCGGCGACAGCCAAGATGGTATAAACGCAGACCGGCACAGGGCAGGGAAAATACAATTCTCAGTAGTATTCTGACCAAAACCTCACCAGTAATAATGACTATAGCACCCATCTTCCAATAATAAGTTATTCGTATCAAAAATACAATTACTATTCATATTTGTATATTTTCATCTTGATATTTGTATGACCACAAACTCCGGATTGTATTCTTTTCGAAAAGAAGCAGTAATAATGACTGCAATCGTGGTAGTACCAATAATAAGTTATTCAATAAATATAATATCAATAATACTGATATTATATTATTTTTCCCATGCGGCATCGTCAGGACCATCACCCGCGACATTATTGAAAGACCTCTGTCTTTAAGGTCGATGTGTTGATCGCCCCAGTCGAGGCAGGGAGGACACGTTTCTGAGAGGAGGCTGAGGTGTTGCAGAGATTGTTGTAGCGCTCAGCCATTAGAATGTGCTGGTCTGCGCAACTGTTGATGATAAAATGTTTTGAAAAATGGGCTGAGATTTTCGTGACAGCAAAAAAAATGATTGCATTTTCAAAATGGGCATTGATTTTTGATGAGATTATTTTTACGGAGCCCTGCCACACTGAACTTGACATCTCTCAATATCAGGAAATATTGCTTCCACCCACTATTTTCTCGTTGCCTCTGATAGCTCGAACACATCGGACAGTTGATTCCTTCAAGAAAAGCCCGTCCACTCGTCCAACGAAGAAAAATGTCGAAAACATTGAGCAGCCGCCGTGAAATCCTCCGGTATTAAACTCGGATACGGTGGGGGAATAGCTCTCGCAGCCGGTGTGTTCATTGTGTTCATGGTTATCCTAGCAATGAGCTCTACATAAGGATTCCACGGAAATACTGTTACTGAAATAGTACCAGTTAGAGCTGAAGAACCTGTTGAAAATGGTACGAACAAGACATTGGTGTGGTCAACACATAACAGAACATCCAAAGATTGAAGTTCAATCCGCTCAAAGTAAGGCAACTTCTTCCGCTTCCATGGCCTCTCACTGGGGTTTCCTGAGGGACTGGCTGTCCCTATTGAGGGTGGAGTACCAGGCCATTACCCGAGACGACGATCCCCATGTCCCTCAACAGCGCGTGCTGAAGGTCTTTATGCCACGCCGTTATGGCGTTGCCAGAGTTCGTCATGAAGCTGAGTTTCGTAAACATTTCGAGGCCTTGGCACTTTTAGCATCAGTGGAGAGAGTTGATTACGAATCATGGAGATATTGTTTAACGGAGTTGTGTGGAGTGAATCTCGGAGAAGAAAGTTTCGAAGAAAATTCCAGTTCGATTTCTTTTAGATTTGGATCTAGAAGAGGGTGAGAACGGAGAACTTGACTTGGTAAACATGTGTGGGCTGGCCCAACATTTCTATCCTAGTAAGGAGTTTTTAACAGCTCTGAAGAAGATTGCAGCGTTGGATGAGAAGATGACAGATGACAAACCAGGGGTGGATATCAATATTCCAGTGGAAATTTACTTTTCAGCCAGGTTTCAGACGACCTTGAAGGGTTTAAAGGGTCTTCAGAAGGCTGAGAAGATCATTCGGCAACAGTGGGAAAGCTATTATGAAGTTGGCGGAGATGAAGGTGTGAGCTCTGGATACTTTAGATGCACTTTTCAATTGGAACCACTGATTCTGGACTTTCACAACTTCCAGATCACGAACGAGTTAGTGCAGATATTGGGGAAATGTTGGAAGAAAAAGTATGCTTCGCGCAGGTTAAAATTGACCTGCGTTTGATCCGAGCTATTGGATTCGATGAGGATTTAGCGAGAAAGGCGCTTGGAACAATTACTCAACCTCTCTTCAACACTACTGGTCGCTTTAGAGAGCTAGCCAGCACGGAGTCCTTGGCTGGTCCCTATTTGCAGCGTCGAGGGGAAGTGAAATCTTTCTAGATAGGTGCCATTAGCCTCATGTGCGATTCGACAGTGGTTGGTGTCCGTGACTTTGAACGGATGTGCTCTGCTCTCGCCGTCTGCCAAACAACTCGAGTGATCTCGTTACGCTTATCCTTTAGCCCAACAGCACGTCAGACAAGCAAACTTTGGTGGAAGTGGCTGGCTTATTCACTTTTTTCCGTGCGGGCACAAACGAATTCGTCCGTGAACTCCTTGACACTCATTCTGGAGGAAAAGATGACCAGTGCAGACATGGACGCCTTTTGTGGTATTGTTGCCTCGGACCACCCCGAAGAAGAACTATGCGGCTCTTCTCGAGGCCAAATGAGCGATAGGGAAGCAACACTGGAAGCCAATGCTCGAATTAAATGGCAAATGACGAAGCAGGGGAACCCGCGTCATGCTTCGAAGGACTTGATTTTTCCGTGCTCGATACCATTTGTGAGAACATTCAGTGACGATGGAACGAGTGAATGGGTGAATGTGATGATCCCTGGCTTCTCCTGGTGTCAAGTTCGGCGAAGTTGTCTGAAATTTGCCGATAGCGAACCTGGAACTTCGATTGTGGCTGCTGTGACGTCGCTATCCACCACGTTTCAGAACAAGGCTGCGTCGAACTCATCAAGCCTAATGAGGTTTCTAGCGTCCGTGGGAACTTCGTTGAAGTATTTGACCATCTTTGGGCCAAACCTGAATCTGAATGAGAACCAGATTCTTCAAAACTGTCCCAACCTAAACACGCTACGTGTTGGTGGGAAGTGGTTTGATGCCGAGCTAGACTTCAGCTGTTATCGAGGTGTTCGTGAATGGGTCCCTTCGATAAAATGCTGTGGCCTGTCCGTGAAATTTCTTGCGGATCTATTACGTGATAATGACACCGTGGTTACCAAGTGCTTGCGCAAGCTACGTATTCATGAGCGTCATGCACAGGACACAGTTGCTGCACTCTTGAAAATGCTAAAATCGAACGAAAGTCTGGAGTTCCTCGAGATTGGTGGGTATTCTAGAATGCCCGACATCGAGTTCAGAAAACTCCACCTGAAGCCGATCAAGAGCGCGCAACCTTTCGAAAGAGAGCAAACTCGCATTTCTGAGCGTGTTATCGCCTCAGCAGCCTCCAGCGTCAGACCAAAAGCGCGCTTATGGTGCTGCAAGAACCGATGGTGTTTTGTGTGATCTGGACCAGTTCGTTCTAGCCAAGATATTCTCGTACGCTGGTCCTCCCATCCTTCGACGTACCTTCTTCAAGCTGGATCGTACTGCTGTGAACGAAGATCGGTACATTGGTGAGCTCCAGTGAAGATGGCTGGGGAGGCAATTTCGTTTGGTTCAGTTCTGGAAGTGATTGGGACAGTGATGATGAGTGGAGAAACGAGTATTTGGAAACTTACGCGGAGACCGATGAAGAGTAAGTAGGTCTGGTCTACCAATGCTCGTATCGGGAATAGTGAGTGTTATGGCGTTTCATCGATAAGCAAGTTTCTTCAGAAGATATCGGTACACATTTGGGATAGTACTTCGAGTAACAGTCAATTTACGATTTTTAGCGGCATGCATATTGGACGTCTGCGATTAAACATGTCTGACACGTCCAGAGTTTCGTGAAATTGGTCACATCCCATGTTGAGATTATCAAAGAGTAAACTTAGTGTGAACTAAATACAGTACTGGAGCATATGCACAGGGTGGCGCTGGAAGAGCGCTGTTTTTTTTTTGCCTATGGTTTGAGCGCCTCAAATACGATGTCACATGAGCTACACCACAAGAAAGTGACGGGATTTCTGCATTTCCATTGTACTATTTTCTGTGCTGCCGTCAGATACGTCACCGAAGTTGATTGGCACCGTATAACTTCATGAGGTAAAACCCTCGCCGGAATTATCTCTACATTACGTGGATTGCTACCACCCTGTCCCCAGCTCACTAACGTTGTGTTTCCAGTAAATATATCAACCCTCGCGCTTCACAGCTGCGGATATATAAGTAGCTGTTGAGTCGGGGTTGGACGTTCTGATGAGGAAAATAAATGCAAAGGTAGAAATTTTGACAAAGGAAGAGTGGAACATATACGAACGCGTACTGTGACAGCCTAGTGTGCCAGCACTATAAATTATAGTCTATAATTTACTTTTGTTTGTGATTATGACAGATGAGTATCAAATCCAAGCTTCTTTACATTAACTCATGCGCCTTTACGAACCCGATGAACCCGATAAGTGTTGTTTTCCTTCGCTGAGTTGATTGCCAACTTGTTTACTGCCTTCAAACATGGTTGGAACTTTCTCTTCGAGTTTCTGTTCCACCTTATCCCACAATGAACTCGGTGATAGGTGGCGAGGCCAACTTCCATACATTTGTGGCCACATGAGCAACAGCTCCGAACAGAAGAAGAGCAACCCCAACTACATAAAAATGAGTTCAATTAGCCTGGAAAATCATATACTAGAACTAGACCACGGCATTTCGGTTAACTGATATCAACTCCATTGCTTACAAAGACACATCTCTCGCCTTGTCATCCCAATCGTCTTCACCAGCCTGGCGGAAGTACACCTCCCGAATCACTGGCGGGGTTGCAAAGGAGAAAATCCTCGAAACGACGTGCTCGTTTAACTGGCAGAGTGACCTGCCACGACGCGATTCTTCGCGCTCTCTCTTAGCCGAAGGATTCGAAGGCGACATCACACTCAAAAACGAAATTTTGACGTTCATCGAAAGGGGTTCCAGGGGCTTGTGGATTAGTGAGAGATGGTTGGGTTTGAAGTCATTCAAGTGCACGTGGAACTGGGGAGGCGCTACAACGTCGAGGTATTCTAGTGTTTGGTTCACCTCCAACATCGCTAATAACCCGTGAAGAGTATCTTCAACGGCATGCTTACCGCTCCAATTAAAAGGTCGTTGAGTCTGACACGTAATCGGACGACACACTTTGTCAATGAATTTGCTCCATTGCGTAAACCGTTGATGAATGCAACGACATCGCTACAGTTCCAGTCGAGAGTAGTGAGTGGTTCACGACGAGAATGATATATCCTGAAGTTGAGACGGGCTTCCACACAACGCGAAACAATTGACATATCTTCTAGATTTGGACAGCTACCCAGAAAGAAACTGCAATCTTCTTCCTGATTCGTAAGATTTAGCGCCAGATACTTTAGTGACGGCCCAGTAATGTTTAGCAACTGGGGTAGTCCGTTCATAAAGGAAGCACTGTTCAAAGGGAAATCAAGCAGCAGGCTTGTCAGGCTGTTTGATTTCGTCTTATTTGCGGGCATTTGGTCAAATTCCAAATCAACACGATTAACCTGACAGCGCCCGTACCCTGGAATCATCACATTCACCAAAGTTCCTGTGCCACTATCACTAAAGGTGTGGACACGAACGGAAAAATCAAGCGTCAACTCTCTAGGCTGGAAACTCTCGTCTGCATACCAGTTAACGCAAGCACCACTCTTTAGTGTTCCTTCTCGTGACTCGACTGATCCGCGAGGCCATCCGTGAAGACTTGAGTGGTTTAGAGCAAAATGCAAAGTAATTGATTTAGGTCCTTAGTTCGCAAACTCCTTGCTACCTCTAAGCCTACTGGATTTCCTGCTGGGTACACTCTACTGGATTCTGAGTTACTTCTGCCAATCAGCGAGTGCCACGTAGAGCCCATCTTGTACCCACAATCTTGTACCCACCCGTGGCGTAATCGTCCGTCCCATAATCACAGGAGTGATTGCAGTGTCAATGAGTGAGGTCATACCGGTATCTTACCGATATACCGCAGCTGGTCGAGGTGTCTTCTTGACAACACTCCCACTCGACTCGACAGTCTTCGGCGCTTGGATACCGAGCTTGCTCCGAAGAACTTCAAACTGCACAGCAGTGATCGCCTTCGTCATGATGTCAGCCAGCATGTCGGTCGTCGAAACATACTGCAGCACCACTTGACCGTCTTCCACCTTCTCGCGCACGAAGTGGTAGCGAATGTCGATGTGCTTGGTGCGCTTGTGAAACTCCGGGTTCTTGGCCAACGCGATGGAGCCTTGGTTGTCCTCATAGATCTTGATCGCTTCATCGCTTGCCATCTCGCCGAGTTCGCACAGGAACACCTTGAGCCACACCGCCTCTTGCGTCGCCTCCGATAGCGCCATGTACTCGGCTTCCGTTGAAGACAGCGCCACCGTCCGCTGCTTCTTGCTGCGCCAGCTGATGCACCCGCCGTTCATCATAAACGCGTAGCCACTTGTACTCCTTCTTGACTCGATGTCTCCGGCCCAGTCTGCATCCGAGTACCCGCACGCGCCGAAGCTGTCTTCCCGTGAGAACTCGAGTCCGTGCGCAGGCGTCGCTTGAAGGTACCGCAGCACGCGTTTGAGGGCTTGCCAATGCGTCGGACACGGGTCGGCGGAGAACTGGTTCAGCACTCCCACTGCAGCAGCGAGGTCCGGACGCGTCGCCACCATCAGGTACATGAGTCCTCCGACGGCACTCCGGTACGGCACGTTCTTCATCGTGTCTTCGTTGCAGCCGCCCTCGCACATGTTCTTGGTTAACTTGAGTCCAAGGTCTTGCGGTGTCTTCACAGGCTTGCTGTCTTGCATGCCGAACTTGGTCAGGATGGACTTGAGGAACTTGGTCTGCCGCACCGTCACTTTTCCTGAGTCGCGGTCGTTCTTGATCTCCATCCCGAGGAAATACTGAGCTCGCCGAGGTCCGTCATCTCGAAGCGTTCACTCAACGCGCGCTTGGTCGACTCCAACAGCTCGTCGTTGCTGCTTGCCAGGATCAGGTCGTCCACGTACAGCACCACGAAGATCATCTCTTGGTCATTCCTCTTGATGTAGACGCAGTGATCCGACTCGCACTTCTTGAACCCGAGCTTGAGCATGAAGTCGTCGATGGTCTGGTTCCACATGCCCGGCGATTGCTTCAGTCCGTACAGCGAACGCTTGAGCTTGCACACGTAGTCTGGGTGGTCTTCGTCTACGTACCCGTCCGGCTGCGCCATGTAGATGTCTTCGTCAAGAACGCCGTTCAGGAAGGCTGTCTTGACGTCCATCTGGTGCAGCTTGAGACCGTACTTGGCAGCCATACTCAGCACCGCCCGAATCGACGTGAACTTGGCCACCGGCGCGAACGTCTCGTCGTAGTCGATGCCGTACTTCTGCGCGAATCCCTTGGCCACCAGTCGCGCCTTGAACCGCTCGATCTCACCGTCTTGGTTCTCCTTCACTCGAAATACCCATCTGCAGCCGATCGCCTTCCGACCCGTCGGCAGTGACACGACATCCCACGTGTCGTTCTTGCGCAGCGACTCATACTCCGAGTCACAGGCCTCCTTCCACTTGACTGCGTCGCTGGATTCCATCGCCGACTTGAACGTGGTCGGCATCTCTCCCACTGAATCCACGACGTAGGCAGCTTCGAAACTGCCATCTTCCCCGCAACGGCCGACATCTCGTCCAGGGCCTGTTGCCGGTTGTGCGACGCATACCGCTTGGTGCTCGGAACCTCCACGGCTTCCTCCAACGACTGCGTCCGTTGGTGTCGCTTGCTGCCGGGCTCGAAGTCTTCGTCCCGTGCAGTTTCTTCATTGTCATCTTCATCCGACTGCGACGAATCTTGATCCGCCACCACTTCATCTTGAATGACCACCTCCCTCTGAGAGTAGTCACGTCTCCCACCGTCGAAGACGTCTTCCATGAACTGCGCGTCGCGGCTCACCAGCACGCGACCGTTCTCCAGTTCTTCGAATCGATACGCTTTCTCGTGCTCCGAGTACCCGAGAAAACGGCAACGCACCGACCGAGCGTCAAACTTGGACCGTTTCTCCTTCGGCACATGCACGTACGCGTGGCAACCGAACACCTTCAGGTTCGCCAGCAGTGGCTTCTTGCCCGTCCAAACTTGGTGCGGCGACTTGTCGTGGCTGATGGCGCGCGTCGGACACCGGTTGCGGAGGAACGTGGCAGTAATGACCGCTTCGCCCCAATACGCCTTGGACAACCCGGCATGTTCCAACATGCAGCGCGCACACTCCACCAACGTCCGGTTCATCCGCTCGGCGACTCCGTTCAGCTGAGGCGTGTAAGGCGGCGTGAACTTTGCACGATCCCACGGTCGCTGCAGAACTTGGCCATTTCGCGCGACGTGTACTCGCCACCGTTGTCGCTGCGGAGCGTCTTCACGCGCTTGCCCGTCTGAGTTTCTGCGAGCGCAACGAACTCAGCGAATTTGGCAGCCACCTCGGACTTGTTCCGCAGCAAGTACACCACACAGAAGTGCGACTTGTCGTCGATGAAGGTGACGAAGTAGCGCTTGCCACCAAACGTTGACGTCTTCATGGGACCACACACGTCGCTGTGAACCACCTCTAGCACTTGCTTCGCGCGGTTCGGTGACGACTTCATGTAGCTCACTCGCGTTTGCTTGCCGAGTGAGCATCCGCCGCACAGCTCCCACTGCTTCACCGACGCCATGTCGATGCCAACACCGTAGCCCTTCTTGACGATGGCGTCTAGACCGCCATGGCCGATGTGACCAAGTCGAAGATGCCAGAGGTACGACGTGGTGTCCCCTTTGCGATCCTTCGAGCTTGCCGCATTGGCCTCGTCAGGCATCACCGGTGTCATGCAGAGCTTGAACAGACCCTTGCCCTCACGAGCTCCGATCTTCCACTGCATGCCCTTCGTTTCCGCGAAGCACCCGTCGCTCTCGAAGGTCACGGGTCCGACATCCTTCGTGAAGCGACCAACCGAGAACAGGTTGCGCGACAGCTTGGGTATGTGCCACACTTTCGTGAGCACACCCTTCTTGGTCCCGCGCGGAGTCTTCATTGACATCACGATGTCACCGCTGCCGATCGCCTGTACCACACCGTCGTCTGCGAGGTGTACGTCGACCGGAGTGAAGACCTTGTAGTTCCTCATGAACTTCTTGGAACACGTCATGTGCTGCGTCGCACCCGAGTCGACCAGCCACACATCACTTGACTTGGAGGCGCAAGAGTCGCCACCAACCGAGAAGAGATAGTCGCCAGAATCTTCATCCTGCGCGACATTCGCACGCTGCGACCGATGTCGCTCAGCGTCGTTGTGGATCCGCGAGGGCACTCCGCGATCCAATGTCCTTGTTTGCCACACTGATGGCACGCACCGGTCTTCTTCACCGGTCGGCCCTTGCGCTTGTTGTCCTTCATCATGAACGCTTGGCCAGACGTGGCTCCGTCGCCGCCCTGCTCCTTGCGCTTCATGTCCTCATGCAGGAGCCGAGACGTCACGAGTTCCCATGTCAGCGTGTCGGCTCTCGACTCCAACGCCGTGATCAGGAACTGGTACGACTCGCTCAGACTTCCCAGAAGCGTGATCACCAAGTCGTCCTCGCTGACCGGAGCGCCCACCGCGTCGAGCTGCTCCGCCAGAGTCTTGACCTTGTTGATGTGCTCCAACACATCATCACCTTCGTCCATCATAGTCGTGAAGAAACGTCGACGAAGGAAGAGCTTGTTGGCCAGGCTCCTCTTCTCGAAGTGTCCTTCCAGTCTTGACCATGCATCATGCGCGCCACTCGCCGACCGGACCAGCGGTAGTTGCGAATCCTCCATCGCAAGACAGATGATCGCCAGCGCCTTGCGAGACTTCCTCTTGAACGCCGCTTGGTCCAGCACGGTAGCACATTGCTCGAGCTTCACTTCCCGCTCACGATCTCCCACAGATCGCGCTCCTCGAGCACCATCTGCATCTTGAACTTCCACGTGTGGAAGTTGGTTCCGTCGAACTTGTTGATGCGAGCGGTCGTGGTCGGGATGGTGTCCATGGCGAATGCAAAGTCGGTGGCGGGGGGGGGCAGAGTCTGCGGGGCTTGGGCTCATAACCTGAAGACTTGAGTGGTTTAGAGCAAAATGCAAAGTAATTGATTTAGGTCCTTAGTTCGCAAACTCCTTGCTACCTCTAAGCCTACTGGATTTCCTGCTGGGTACACTCTACTGGATTCTGAGTTACTTCTGCCAATCAGCGAGTGCCACGTAGAGCCCATCTTGTACCCACAATCTTGTACCCACCCGTGGCGTAATCGTCCGTCCCATAATCACAGGAGTGATTGCAGTGTCAATGAGTGAGGGTCATACCGGTATCTTACCGATATACCGCAGCTGGTCGAGGTGTCTTCTTGACAACAATCCGAACGTTTCTTCTTCTGGGTGATTCGACATTGCGACGGCTTTAAAACACTCCATGTCGGTAGTACTCATACTACACTCTCCCGTTAGCGTAAGCGACTGCAGCAATGAACACGCACGCGCTCGTTCTGAGAAAAATGCGTAAGCAATCCACTCCCATACTTGTGCTGTTCTTGCTGGATTACTTGAGTCAACGCATAACTTCATTGTCAACTTTTGAGTTGTTTCGTTTCGTACCATCGCCGAAAACATTGCTCCAACATCTGTAAGGCTAAGACTGCTATCGCAACAAAGCTGAAGTACTCTGATCTGCAGTGACTCATCTGTGAATTCGATTCTGGATGGGAATGTTTACTGTGTAAAACTCCAGGGTTGGATCGTGTTCTGCTGAAAATACCTGCCATAAGACGAGCAAACGTCGTTGACCACGCGTTTGCATATGGTATAAAGGCTGGATGTTTGGCAGTGCTCAGCACTAATCGCGAGAAGCAAAAGTTTTCTCGTACTAACGTTCCAACAGTCTGAGCCATATTCGACGTAACCAAGTAGCTGTCAAAATCGGCAATCATGGGTTCCAACACCAGCCTGGGACGTAATATGCCACGCACTACCTCGTGTCTTTGCGTAAACTTCGTCCATATTTCTCGTGTCACTAGCTCAGCTTTCTGGACATCCCGAACAGAGTCAAAAACGTTTCCGTCCTCACAGGCCACCGCCACATAAACTCGAACAGGAACAAGCACGTCCATTGTCAAACTGCCCGCCAAACTTGAAAGCGTCTTCAAAGCTGTCTGAAACTCTTCTGTCGGGTGTTCGATACCATCAGTTCCACAAAATTGAATCAGATCTAAGTCGAACAGGGTTTGCTCGCCGTCTTTCTTAACTTCTTCCACATCGATACTCAACAAAAATCTGACTGGTATTTCCTCTTCATATTTCTCCTCACCTTCTTCTCCAAAATTCACACCGCATTTTTTCATGAGCAAATATCGGAAAGCAGTTTGATCCAGTTTTGCCACTATTGATAATAGCAAAACACCCTCCCGAACCTTGTGGAAATGATCCAAATGTTCTGCTTCGGTTGCGTACTGGAACGGGGGGTCACTATCAGAGTCGCTGTCTGATCCATAATCCTCCACTTTGTCATGACATCCCGGCACAAAAATTTGGACGTGACGACTCTGAATGTCCCACCCAATGTTCTCGCATACTAGCGTACGATACACAATCCGCTCCTGTAGCGCAGTGCACCAAGGCGTCAAGAAGCCCCAGCGCTGCTCCATGTCAGGCAAATAGTTTTAGTCTTTGTGACCTCTATATTTATAACATAAAATTTATTTCAGAATCTTACAACAAAAATATACCTGGTCTGGGCCAGGACAAAAATCACTTTCACACTTAACATAGTTTTAGCCAATCGAATGTTTTCTTTTTGTGTCACTCTGATAAAGCGTTGGCTATGACGCACTCGGCTGCTGCCATCGAGGAGCGCTGGGGTTTCTAGAGCCATGGTGTGATGCGCTGAATGGACGACTGGTGTGATGACGATTCATACGAAAAGCTTCTTTGGGCCGCCAATAAACATTGCCTTTGTATCAAGTTAGAAGATGATGAGGTGGAGACGGACATGATCAGTTTAGAGAGGTTCGAGAGGGGTTATTAATATCTTTATTGGCGGCAGTAGCTCATGTGGACAATATAGCAGTAAAATATCTGCTGGGAAAATATTGTGAAGTGGAAGGTGACGAGGAAATTGAAGATATTATTCCGTTTCGCTTTGTGGTCAAGAGGAACGTGGAGAGATACGGGGCTCTGCCTGGATTCATGTTGGAGGAACTTTGTGGTACGAAACAGAGAGAACGTCCAAGTGAAGAGTATATTGAAGCTCTGAGGAAGATTTCAGCTTTTGAAACCAATTTGAACCCAAACGATGGAGGTGTTGATGTCCAAGTGCCTATTCGAGTGCGTTTCTTAACTGGATTCGATGGTGGCACACTGGATGAATTTAAGGACATTATGAGAGCTGAAACACGGATTAGAGAGATGTGGGACGAGTACGACCAAGAGAACGGCGTCGACTGCGATGCACGTTGCTGCTCGAGCCTATGTTTGCTGAATTCAGTGAGATGCCGATCAGTACTGGGATGACGGAGGTTATTGGTCGAGCGAGTGTGGACAATATGCTGTTCACTAAGTTTTCCTTCCAGTTGCATTTTGACGAAAGGCTCAAAGCGGATAAACGAAGTTGCACCTTGACATTGTGTCAGCTGTTAACTGCTGTATTCAACACGTCTCGTCGAAGTATTGGGACCTACCACAGTAACTACTGTTTGCTACCCGATGAGTCTAACCCGCTCCAGCTCGGACGGATTTTGCTGGAGTGTGTTGATGATGAATTGCGCCCATCCGAGTTTGAGTCCATGTGCTCAGCATTGGTGGTGAATCAAATGGCAAAGAGCCTCTCGATTGCACTGGAGCTCGAAGCGGACAACAATAGACAAAGCAGACACTGGTGGAGATGGCTGGCTTATGGTCTTTTTTCGACTCGAGCTCGTAGACACTCCATTCTAGAACACCTTGTTCTAGATTCTGTCGGACACATAAGTGTTGAGGCTATCGAAAATTTTGCCGCCGTGCTGTCGTCTGAGCATCCAGAAGAGTTCCTCACCGGGACCCCTCGCGGTTTGGTCGATGAAAGAGAAGGGGGACTCAGAAGCAGAGCTCCGATTCGCTGGAAGTTTGATGAACATGGGCAACCTAACGAAGACGAAGATCCTCTGGTGTTTGATTTCCCTATACCACTCGTTCAGACATTCAGCGACGACGGTAAGAGTGAGTGGATCGATGTAATGGTTCCTGGCTGTGGTAGGTGCCAAGTCAGGCGCAAAGATTTAGTGTTTTCTTGCGATGAGTCGGTTCAAGTTGCACTCCCGGGGATTACATCTCTGAAAGTCCGATTCACGATAGAAACTGAGGTTGCAGATGGATTACCCAATTTGTTGGCGACTGTGGGGGCATCACTGAAGTTCTTGACACTTCATGGGCGTCGTGAACTTCTAGGTGATGATTTATTTATCGGGAGCTGCCCCAATCTCCTCGAGTTGTCGCTTCGTGGATCCGTTGTCGAAGCCCGTCTCGACTTCCGGGACTATCACGTTAGGTGGGATGACCTGCCTCCGGTTTCTTGTAACTGGCAGGATGTGGCCATATTATCACAAGCCTTAATGAATGTCGATAGCTTGCTGACAATGTGCTTGCACCAGTTACGTATCCGCTTGGCCAATAAATGGATAGCTGGCGCGGTTCCTCAAGGATATGACACTACACGATATGAATCAGATCTGGATGCAGTGTTGGGGATGCTTGAAGTCAATCGTTCATTGGAGCACCTAGAGGTGGTGGTACCAACCTTGTGCGCGAGCTATGCGAGCAAGTTTGCAGAGTTCCATCTCAAACCTATCGATCGGCCACTCCAGCTTCCTTTAGAAGTCAAGATCGCATTCCTAAGTGTTGTGTGGCAGGGAAAATCCCCTGAAGTGGGTAGAAAGAGAAACCGCGAGATTTCACCGCCGCTCAGTGGACTTTGCAAGCTGGATCAGCTGGTACTAAGCAACATTTTTGCGTTTGCTGTTCCCCCGGTTCTTAGACAAGTTTTCTTCCGTACCGAACGGGAGCTCGACTTTGGAGGTGGGGTAGACTGGGTCCTGGATGATGGTGGTGCGATCGATGGCGACGACTGGTACATCACTGATATGAGCGATGGTGACTATTGATATTGCGACGTAAGGCAGTACACCAAGGACTTTCAAAACTTGGGTGGTGCTCGCATAAAATACCTCCAGCAAAATAACGATAGTATTTGGTGAATATACCTGTACTTCTGATACACACGGACGGTCCGTGTGTTCAGGGCCAAAGCGTATGAATACACCATTTGGCACCGATAACCAGCGCACAAGAATGCCATTCTCAATAGTGAAGCACGCTTCGATGATATTTCCTGTGTGGTCTATATCAAAACTTGATCTAAGCTTATGCGTGGTTGGTCAAATTGACCTGCCGAGAAACCAGATTGTGCGGAGGTCAAGCTGCCTTTGTTTCCGTATTAGACTGAACCTGATACCGCCCGAATCCTGCGCCACCAACACTAAACAATGTTTGCAGTTTGTGATCGCATTTGGAACGAGACATCAAATCAGAAAAATAGACATCAGGTTTCTGCTGTTCTAATGATAGTGAAAGATTCCATGTTAGCGTCATGGTGGCCTCTTTAAACTAAAGCGTTCCCACTAATGATTGGGTTGAAACCAATTTTCTGCTGGCCCAACTAACCTGTTCTCTTACACATTTTAACCATAAATGGTTAAAATGTGTACTATTAATACATAGCAGTCCATTTTGCGATCAAATATGAAAAAACGAAGCTAAAAATGATCACAATTGCAAGAATGGTTGACTACGATCAAGTATTCATGATAAAACGATGTAGGTATGGCTGGCGCATCCCCATTTAACCTTCAATATAATTCTGAACAGTTCATGAACAAATTAAAACGCTCAAAATTAATCATTCAATTTTATAATCCCAATTTATTTTTCAATAATTTAATTTATTGCACCCCTGCTGGTGACTCCTGGTTCAGATGTTCTGGGTGAGTGGAAGAAAAAAAACAGCTTGCGTCGAAGGAAACACTTGCTGCAAAATCCTTGAAATACCTTGATTACGGACTGGGTAAATTCGGTTGCACACGGCCTCAACGAACTAAATATGCGAATTGGTAAACATGCCAGTTAGTAGTACAGACTAGACCGAAACACCGTAATACATGTACCATGGTAGTACAGTACCGTTCCGATACCGCCTGCGCTGGTCATCTGATTGTGGGTACGCGATCAATGTTGACACTACCGGTGCTACCAGAATTTGCCAATAGCCTGCTTTCAAATCTAGTGTACTGAACAACAGCGCACCACCTAACGCTTCCAACATTTCGTCAATACGCGGCAAGTGGTACACGTCCTTACGCGTAACCTTGTTGAGTGCACGGTAGTCCACGCAAAACCGCACCTCGCCGTCTTTCTTCCATACCAGAACTACGGGGAAACCCTAAGCTCCGTTGCCCTCTTCAATTACACCAGCACCCAACATCTTGCCGACACTGGACTCAATGACCGCGTCCTCCGTCTGAGCCTGCTGCCGCCTCTTTAACATAATGGGTGCTGCATCGCCCGTGTCGATGTGGTGCTCAATGTTCAACGTTGTGGCCGGTGGGCAATCCCCAACGTCCTTCGTCAAACACTGGTATGCTCTGAGCAACCGAAGTATCAGTTGTCGACTGCTCTCGTCGTCAGTGCCAATTTTCACCGCCTTTCCGTCGTCTAGCGGCTTGTCACCGTCGCCTAACTCGTCCAACCATGCTCGGACTCGCTCACGTTGTAAGTCGCCGTTCATTTCGATCACCTCGACGTCTTTGTCGAGTGGTATCCATGTACCTAGTTCTTTCTTCGATGGTAGCCTAACTTGATCGCCTTGTGCGTTGACAGCAGGTACCCAAGCGCGCCCATTCTTCACAGTAGTGACAATAGCAGCCAACAACACCGCTCCCGTGTTGCATGTGGGGAGAAAGATGCCCTTCTCACCGTCTTCCGCCGTCACGGACACTTCAACTGGCGTCACTGTGCTGCCAGCGAGCTGCGTCTTGCTCACCATACGTACTGCTGCCACACGTGCACCGTTCACACCACCACTCGTGTTGTCGCTCGTCCTGAAGGATATCACCACTGAACGTCCCGCTTCGCTGTAGCGGACCTCGTTACGATCAAAGTACCGTGCCGCTGCATAAAGTCCACGCCCCACAAAAACTCGTCCGTTCAGCCCGCCACGATACACGCATCCACATAGATAATCTCGTTGAATACACTGAGCAATTTGAACCTCCACATGCCAATGACATCTGACAGGAAGCCTCCTATGCCCTCAACGTAATCCACAGGTGCCTCGATCTCCATCTTGTCACCGTTCTTCATCCAGTCCGTTCCCGCCACAGTGTACCTCGCACAGCTATGCAGCTTCACGCTTTGCCAAACGCCATCCACCATGACCATCGCCGTCGGCAGACCATCGTCCGAACTCACGTACTCGACCATCTCATCACTCGTCGCCGACCGCTGAGTCGTGTGTCCTTTTTGCTGTTTCACAACGCTCACCCGCATCGACTTCTTTTCACCGTCGTCATGCCCTGCTCGAAGGCGCTGCTGTTGTCGACGCTCCTCCAGCGCCATCATCGCACCCTCTGCTTCACGACTACGTGCGTCACGTTGCTCCTGACCGACGCGTACCCGCTCAGCTTCTTGTTCACGCTCGACACTACGTTGTTCTGCTCGTACGGCTTTCACTCGCTGCCGCTTCCGTTGTTTACGAGCTACTCGTCGTACAGCACATAACTGCGCGACACCGAGCTCGCCCTCGCCCTCGTTCACCGTCTCCGAGCCCGCACGGGTCACGTCCTGGTCACCCGGGACCGTCACACTGGCCACCACCGAGACCACTGCGACTACCGCATCACTCGTCGACTGTTCGTCGTCCACCACGTCCACCACGGATGTTGTCGAGGAGTTGTTCGCGCCTTCTCCAGTCTCGACCACCCGCTCGCTGGTTACGGCGTCTTCTCCAATTCGGCACCCGTTACCACCTCCATCTTCAGTGCCATGTACGTCGACATGACGCACATGCTCGTCATGCTCGCGTTCGACTCTTACGAAGCGTGCGGCTGCCATCGCCGGTCTCACCGTAGCTACGTAACACGTTGCGCGGTCCTCATCCCGCTCAGCCACGTTCTTCGCCATCTGATTCACCACCGTATTCATCGCATTGTCCTCCGTAGTCGTCACAGCACGCGTTACTCGTGCCATTGCCGACTCCGACTTCTGTTCTTCGCCATCGTCTTCTGCTCGACTGCCACGTATGGCTACTACGCTCGTCGCACGTTGCTCGTCGCCGCCACTCGTCTTGTTCGTTCCTCCCACCGCGTACACCTCGGCCGTCGGTCGGCCTTCACCCGCGTGGTCCTCGCCTTCGATCGTCTGCCGGGGAGTCTTGCTCATCGCCGGACGCTGTATCCCCACTACGGCGCCCGATCGTCGTTTTCCGCCGACTTCTTGCGCTCTTCCTCGCGATGGCGTAGGTACTCATGATTGCGTGCTTTGGCTGCTGTGTCCGGACAGTCGCGTGCGAAGTGCCCAGACTGACGGCACGCGTAACACTTAGCTTCATTTGGACACTGGCCTGACCAATGGCCTCGTTGCCCACACTGGTAGCACTGACCACCTCCACCCCTCGTACCACTTGACTGCTGCTGACGTCCAGCTGGGTGCTTCGAACTGACGCTTCGTTTCTCTTCCGCCGTAGTCTGTTTCATGGCAGCCTTGAGTTTCCTCGACTTCGGCTTGCCGGCGGCCTCATCATCGCTGGAATCCGCCTTTTCACGCTTGCGCTTCGTCTTGACGGCTGGCGTCTTATCACTCGGTCGACTACCAGTTGTCTTCGGCGCTGACTGACGCTTCCTTTCCGTCTTTTTCGGCTCATACCAATATTTACCGTTCCAAACGTGTCCAGGCGGTGCTTCCCAAGTGCCCGAGAATGCATTATACACGCCCTGCGGATTGGTGAACAACGCTACCGCCTGTACATCGCTGTTTGCCGAATCTCCGTTCCCACTTTCGCCTGCTACCATCGATGCCAACCCCGTGCTGCTGACGCCGGGTATCACGTTCGTTCGTCCCATGGTGCCGTCCATCGGAACCACAAATCTGCTTGGTGCCGTCGCCCACGGTTGTCCAATGTTGACCATCCCCTGAGCTACGCTATCCATGGGATCATCAATGTCCGTGGCCTTGTGGACCGCGTCTTCGAGCGTTCGTGACTTGGGGTGCCGTTGCACCAACTTCCTCGTGGTCTTCTCGAGGTTCCTGTAAAACTGTGCGAGCAGGACTTGCTCCTTGACTCTGTTGCGTCCTACGGTTTCTCGTAAGCCAGCTGCGCAATCAGCGTACGTCTCTCCAGGTAACATACGACGCATGTTAACTCTCCATTCCGCGACGCTCTTGTCAAGTTTCTCGCAGTACCGTCGGAGTAGCGCTTTCTTCAAATACGTCCACGGTCGATCTCGTTCCTTCAGCCTTCTGTTCATATCCACCCACCATTTGGCGGCATTCACCATGAGTTTGTTGCCGGGAATAAAGTACAACGCCTTATCCGACCAGGTGCCACGTCCAGACTCTTCTGCGCCCTTCAAAGCTAAGTCAACTCTTGAAATCCACGTTGCCACAGACGCATTCGGTGATGGAGTGAAGGTTGGAAGTTCGAGGTCCTTGACGCTCTTCCTCCTTGGCGGCCGATCACGTCGCTGACGTCGTGCCTCCCGAGGTTCACGTTCCTCTCGCCGTTCACGCTGTTCTCGTCGTCCGCGCTGTTCCCGTCGTTCACGTCGGCTGCGTCGTTCGCGTGATGCACTTCGTCTACGTCGTGCCCGCCGTTCTCGTTCTTCCTCGGATTCGCTGCTCGAACTGCTGCTGGATTCGTCACTGCTCACGCTCCTCGGTTGTCGTCCGCCACCGCGTCTTCTATCGTCATCGGACGACTCGTCCGAGCTGCTGCTGATGCTGCCGCCCGATGACGGTGAACCGGCGTCTCGTACGCGTCTTGGTGCAGAGCGTCGTCCATGGCTACGGCGCTCGTATCGTCCAGCTCGTCGATCATCGTCATCGCGCTCATGGCGTACTGGTGGCTGGTCAGCATCCGCGGTTCCGTACTGCGCGGCTCGTCGAACGCTGCCATCATGTTCACGTCGTACAACCCGGCCCACTCCATCGCCTCGTACTTCGTTGTTTGCCGGCGCTGGTTGTAGTCTCATTACAACCACCGTCAACTGCTGGAGGGTGTTCCCCAACACTGTCATTGTATCAGGGTCCACGTGGCTTCCGTGGTTCTCGTTGGCCGTGTACGTCACCATCGTCGTCAGCTGCTGCAGCGCAGTAGTCACCGCTTCAAGTCCCATCCCATGTCCACCTGGTTGTTCGTGAAGCTGCTGGACTCGGCTTTCATCGTCGGTGCCAGGCGCTCCAGTCTGCATACCAGTCACCATCGCCGTCAGCTGCTGCAAAGCAGTGGCGATCATAGCTATCTCTGGCGGCTTCTTGGTCTCGTCGTCGTCATCGTTCGGCTCCTCGTCCAATATCTCGTCTCTTGATGCGACATCCGTGCGCTGTGGAACCACGACTGCTTCCTCGTTATCCTCACGACTCGTTGACACCGTTTCGTGTAGCTCGTTGCTGGAAGGTGGTGCGCCCTGCTTCGCTTGCTGTTCGACTTGCTCGTGGACCACCTCTTCCGTCTCGCTCGTCTCGTTCTCGATCGTCACGGTCTTCTGCTGCTTCGGAGCGCGTTTACCCTCTCGCAACTGATTTCGCACGTGTACCCGTTCTCACTGTCAAAGTCGTCGTTGGTCTTGTAGCGTTTACTCGTAGCCCTGTATGACCACCATGTAACAAGTCGAATGTACGCCTGCTTGTTTGGGCGGGTTTGTAAGCTCCAGTGCCACCTGCGTTGGTCTCCCAAGGTCTGCACGTGTCGTCAACTGCAGCGAACTCAAACACCTGATGGCTCGGATCACCGCGCCGGAACATCGCCGTCCCTATTTGTATTCAATAAACTTCAATTGCTCCGTACAACAGAGTCTTCTCGTCTCAACCCAACTACACCTGTCCTTCGCCGCCTGTACTGACACCGTCCACAGAACCCACGTACTACACCACGCACTAGCACCGGGATTCCCCGTCCGACACTATCACGTTGCACACCACACCGCCTACGACCCAACGCGTTCCCAGCTGCTCCGTTCAGAGTAGCCACACCAGTAACACGCTGATCACCGATGCACAACCGTTCACTCAACTCAATGCCACCGTCCGACTCGCCACAGTCGATACAGAGGCTCCACTCGTTCTCGATCACCGCACTTCTGTCCCAGCCGGCAAATCTTAGACTGAGACTCTCACCCAAAGTTCGTGGCCGCTCAAGCCGCTCAGATCTTCGCCTCACGACCTTTCAGCACCAAGATCGGCACTGGATCTTCGTGTGTTGCTCAATGAGAGCAGCGACTGTTCACAGTCTCTTCGTCACCGCTCATTGCGCGTCGAACTTCAACGACACCGGGTTGCAGCCCGTCGTCGCATAACCCATGTCGTCGTACTGCACCCATACGCCACACTTCGTCACGTCCTTCTGTTCGCCCGTCGTCCAGCATCCGTCGTGACTCCTTACAAAACGACATTCCGACAGGAATTCCGAAAAGTGCAATAGGCACTATTAGCCTCAGTGGAACATGTTGACTATGACGCGTTTGGAGTGTTGATGACTGGCCATTGTGGACTTGGGGAGAGACGGAGAGGAGATTTTCGAAGCGGCGATATCAGCGGCTTTCGTGGTTGACGGGGATGTGGACCGGAGAGAAGTCGATGGAACTGTCGATTATGATCTCGTTCGGCTTTGTGGGACCCTCCAGCAACAAAATTCTAGTGAGGAATACCCCAATACATTGAGTAAAATCGCAGCTCTGGATAAAAACTTGTCAGCTGATAAACACGGCACGAACGTTGACATTTCCGTGAAATTAGATTTTAACTTTAGATCGGGGTCGTCTGAAAGTAAAGTTGCAGACATGTTGCTGGATGTTGCCAAAGCTGAAAAAACAATTGAGGTGCAAAGAAAATCTTGCAAAGTGAAGGAAGACGTGGCAAGTGGAACACTTCAATGCACCTTTTGACCCGAGCCAATGTTTGCAGATTTGCGAAATATTGTTTTAACTCCTGAAGTGACTGAAGCAATTGACCATCTAGTGACAGGTAATGTGCAGTTCTCACATATGGCATTAGCCATTTCAATGCATCGTGCAGCGACGGATTCTGAGCTTGTATCCAGACAAGCCTTCGGACAGCTTGTGAGATCTTTCTTTGATAATACTCGTCGACCTGACGATCTCGCTCATATCACTTACACCTACAGCGGCCCAGGTAATTGAAGCCCCCCATAAATGGGTACATTCATGAAGCTGCTGAGGTCAATTTTCCTCAGTTATGAGCAAGAGTTTCACCAGACGACGTATAATTGTCTGGTGGTTGCGTCTGTCGCGCGTGATTGGCGCGTTATTCAATCCCTTTTCGCCAATCATCGTTTAACCAAAAGTGAGTGGAGTAAAAGTGAGGGCACCCCCTGCCAGTTTTATGGACTTTAGTCTGGAGTGTTGCACGAATGTGCCCCCAACAGTCACAGCAATTTGTATGTGCGAGCCTCTGTGGGTTCGATATCATCGCTACAGCAGCTACTGCTGCCATCTAGTCCTAATACAATTGACTAACGAGGATTTATCTATCGGCTTGTAGGCATGAAAGCTCATTATAATGTCCGACTCGCCAGAATTCGGTCGGAGATGCCCACGGGCAACCCACGGTGTTCATTTGGCTTGATTTTAGTAGGAGGACATGGATGGTACCCTACATACCAACTTCGATCAGTGAAATTTTTGAAACGGGTACGAACCAAGACGCCAACTTTGGTTTCCAAGTGTAATAGTGCGCAAGGAACGAGTTAGTATAGCAGTCAAGGCACCACTAAGCGGAGCAAACAAGGCAAACATTGTTTGCCTTGGACACGAGACTTCGGGGTGCCATGCTGCCTGCAAATCACCTATGATGTCTTACTTTTTGTATGCTAAAATTTCCTGGTGGTCGGGGTGCCCTCACTTTTACTCCACTCACTTTTGGTTAAACGATGATTGGCGAAAAGGGATTGAATAACGCGCCAATCACGCGCGACAGACACAACCACCAGACAATTATACGTCGTCTGGTGAAACTCTTGCTCCTAACCGAGGAAAATTGACCTCAGCAGCTTCATGAATGTACCCATTTAGGGGGGGGCTTCAATTACCTGGGCCGCTGTACATGGTAAACGATGGTAACGATCGTCGCAGATTAACACACTCAACTTAATGTGTGAAGCGACGATGGTGACGAAAGACTTTGAAGCGATGTGTTCGGCCATGGTATTCACTCAGACGACAAAGAAGCTCTCACTTACACTTGATATTTACCCGCATGACGAAACTAACCGTGAGCATTGGTGGAAGTGGCTGGCGTACGCATTGTTTTCAAGACGAGCACGGGCTAACTCGTCGATCGAATCACTCATTATAGCCGGCTTTGGAAGATTGAGCTCTGCAGTTGCGCAAGCGTTTACCTCTGTTTTGACGTCTGAACATCCTGAAGAATTGCTTTTCGGTACCCCTCGAGGCAAGATTGACGAGAGGGATGCAACATTAAAAACCAGGTCTCCGATTAGATGGGATTTTAATGATGAAGGCCAGCTTGACGTCAGTAGTAATACTTAGCACATTACGCCGGCAGTTTTTTTACTTCCCGTAATTTACCGTGGAGAGTAGGTGTAGCCGTGCCCCACGTCCAGCTGTTGGTTTCACCGACGCAACCTCTCGACTAGCTTAGAGCTCAAGAAGACATCCGTTGCAGCTCAAGCATCCGCACAACTGCTCGTACAGGTAAGATCTTAAAGATGACGCTATGCAGCGTTTTTTATTTCGCGTGATTTATGGTTAATGGTAAGGCTGTGTCGTCGTGAAGCCACTTCTATTGGTCAGAATCAGTCGTGACTTTTGACCAATAGCGACCCGCTACAGAAACAGAAAGTTCTTTTTCTCTCATTCGAGAATCTGCCGCCTGAAGGAAAGATGGTGAAGCTGTTCTGCGCGATCGTTGGTGGGGCGGGGAGCGTGTTCCCTGTGGATATCGACGCGGGTCAGTCGGTGGGGGACTTGAAGAAGGCGATCAAGGCGGAGAAGCCAAACACGATCCAGTGCGATGCAGATGAACTGCAGCTCTTCCTGGCGAAGAAGGGCGACGCGTGGCTGACCGATAAAGAGGTGAAGCAAAGCGTGAGTGACACCAGTGGCCTGACGCCGTTGGATGTTGCGGGAGCGCCACTCAGCTTGGTTGGCTTGTCGGAGGAAGACGTGCGGATCCAAGTCACGAAGGAAGATGTTGCAGCTGGAAAGGTCCCTGTGCACGTGTTGGTGGTGGTTCCGGAAAGTTCAACGAGCGAAACTACGGCCGCGCCGACGTCGGTGACTATTGACCAAGTGGAGATGGCAATGAATAAGGTTCTGAAGGAGCGGGATGAGAAGATGCTATCGATTTCCATATCAACATGCACACGTTCGAAAGAAGGGAAACTGATGACAGCATTGGGTTACAAGTACTCGACCATTGATGTCGCGGAAGACATAGATGGCTCGATTCATCCTTACGCATGGCACGAAAACGTAGCTGAGGACCACTTAGAGCAACGGACGGGGTACATGCAGTACTTTCGAGACAACCTTCCGGGTGTCTTGAATCAAGACGAAAGCAGAACAACTCCTGTAAGATCTTCCCCAAGACTGAAGCCCAAGTGTTATCTGAAGGACGCAACACAGATGAGGAACTTGCTCGACTGCGATGTTTCAAGCAGTTTGCCCTTCAAAGTGAAGGGGACGACGGATATGATGATTATCGACGAAGCGGCAAACTCCATGGATGAAGTTTTTGCTGGTCTTCACTTTGTGATCGAACTCAAGAAGGAACAGTGTGGTGTCAAAGAACGATGTCAAATACTTCTTGAGTTGGTTGCGGCGGACTTGAAAAGTGAAAACCGTTGTGCTCCTGTGGGATTGCTCACCAACTTAAACAACTACTGGTATTTTCTGTGGTTCACGCCAGGCAGAGAAATCGCGAGAATGACGCTCAGGTGTCCAGCTAACGGATTTCAGATGGTGAAAGAACTTCTGACGGAGACAAATAGGGTTGCATCGACTGGAGAGTTTCCCATGCGGATTCCTTTCTTGCGTGTACCTCTTCCGAAGCGTCAAAAGTTGCTCGAAGCTGCACCTGCAGGCGATGATGCCGCAACAGAAATGCTGGAGAGATACGAGTTGATGTCTGACGAGCTCAGTCCGGAGTTCTTGCTGGCGAGGAGGATGGAATACGAATTTCGAATGATTCGTGAAATGCCGATTCACAGTGGAATGTACTCCTAAATGGTTTAGATAAGAAGCAGAGTCTGGACCAGATCAAGTTATCCAGAAGCTCACTGCAGACGCTGCCACTGCTTTACTGAGCAGCTCGTGAAGGAAACGAGTTAGCTTCAGGTGAAGAAGACTGCAAACAGCTTAAAATTCGAAGCAGCGATAAATGAATTTCCTTATATTAAGCACACATGCATGCCTGCAATCGTTAGATTCAATATTACCGGTAGTAAAACAATTCAGTCGCTATCTCCTCAACGTAACTTGCTACTTTCCCCCCTTGACTGATAAATATAAAGTTAGTAACATACAAAGATGCCGTACTCACCTGAACAATACCAAGCTAATAAGAACCGCATTAAGGCGGTGCAGAAGCGCTACTACCAGCGCACACGCGAAGCTCGCCAGTCCTATCAAAATGGCTATGACGACAAGAATAGAGAGCAGATTCGTGTCCGCAAGCGGATGCCTAAAAGCAAACTTAACCAACGCGAAAGCGAACTTAACGAGGAAACTGAACTTAATTAATTAAAAAAAAATAACTCAGATAAAAAGTCAAGACCAATATAGGCGATCACCACGCTTAAGCTTATTGGCTGTAAGGTATCAACAACCCGTTTGCCAAATATCTGAATTAATTAATTTTAGAATATTTTGTAGAAGACTATGATATAATGTCCATCCTGATACAAGATCCTATTATTATGAAGTCAGTTCCACAAGAATAATATAGTCAAGCATATATAGGCAACATGTCTGCATACGAGCTCGAAGGTCTAAAGAGATTGAATATTCAAGCTATCAAATGGGGTAGTAGCTACCGGGTCAAGGTACGAGGTAGGACGGGTAAGATGGTTTATGTTAGCAACATTTCCCCCGAACAACCAGAAACTGGTAGCTAAGCAGTACAAGGTTTCTGTCGAGACCCTCAAGAAGCACACGTCTCTGACTTCAAGTCCGACCCCAAGTACCGCTTTTACAATGGAAAGCACATGGAATCTCACTTGTATGAGGGAATTCAGCCTGGTGAGTTCTACGACAAGCTTGAGAACGTTCTTGCTAGTCAAAAGAGCGCCTTCAAGGTGAATATTGCTCTTGGCTACGACCTTGTTAGTCTCACCGATGATAGTGAAGCCCGCTACTTCCACCCAAATATTGGAAATACGTTCGTATTCAATTCGCCTATCGCTATCAACAGCAAGGCTGACATCCGCAAGAAGATAATTCGGAGATCAGATCGATGGAGCTGGCTGAGAAGCTAAACTATCCGAGCTCTGGTTATAATGTCAAGGCGATTACAGGCTTCAAGATTTACATCTACCACCGCAAGCATACTCTGGGCGATAGCGCTGCTGTCATCCCAAAAAGCATTCGTGACAATAAGCATGTAATCAACTTCCCAAAGACAAACAACAAGTGCGTTTTTCACTGTATCGCCTACCATACCCAACAGGAGCCGAAGAAAGCTCCGCGTCGAATCCAGGCTCAAGTAAAGGATGCATTCAAGCGCTACTGCTCTTTCAAGGATATTTACTACACTCTGAGTCTGTTCAAAATCGATTGAACTCCTACAGCTCGATGACCTTGAGGACTGCTTTCAACTCGCTATCAACGTTTATAAGATGGATGTGACTAGCGGTAAAGTTGAATGGATTCGGCGCTCAGACAAGGAGTACGATGCTATGAATATTCTTTCACACGAGAACCATGCTCTCTACATCAAGAATGTTGATATGCTTCAAAGCAAGTATCAATGCGCCAAGTGTGAGATGGTCTTTGTCAGCTCCATTAAGCTTAAGGACCACTTTAAGAATCAGTGTGAGCGAGTAAATATTGAAAGCTTCCCCGCTCAGCCAACCATCTACAAACCAGTCCAGAACGCTATTAGATCACTACTTACAAAGTACTCCATCAAGGATGTTGACCACTACATCGACCATTTCATGGTGTATGACTTCGAAGCCATTCTAAAGCCGACAACGGTCCACTACGGGGAGAATACTGTTTTCACAAATGAGCATATCCCCGTATCAGTATCAGTAGCGGATAGCTTAACCGAGGAAGTACGTTGCTTTGTAAATGATGATCCGAAGGCGCTGCTTACGGATATGTTCGAATACATTGGTGACGTATCTGTGAAGATCCAACAGTACAAGGTCAATAAGTATAAGTCGCTTTTGAAGAAAATCATCGATGCTCACGGGTTG
Organism: Phytophthora tubulina; assembly: GCA_014706135.1. Taxonomy (NCBI): domain Eukaryota; phylum Oomycota; class Peronosporomycetes; order Peronosporales; family Peronosporaceae; genus Phytophthora; species Phytophthora tubulina. The sequence continues at coordinate 29,700 of JACBOY010000215.1, forward strand.
ACAGGTATGGAGGTTGCAGGAGCTACTCTTGGTAAAACCTACAAAATGAAGGATGTAGATAGCTGGATTCAGGAAGGGAAGTATGCCAGCTTCTTCGAGTTTCACAGTAGTATCGGTTTTGAAAAGCAACGATCCGATTACGGTAAAATTAAGCAGCAGCTTGATCAGGTCCCTGTATTTGGCTTTAACAGTGGTCGATACGATATCAACTTAATTAAGAAGGACTTGTTTGCCGTCATTGGCACTGACAACATCAAATCAGTCATCAGAACCCCCAGTTACATGTGCATTGCAACGTCGGACATGAAAATGCTCGATATTAGCAACTACGTACCGGCCGGTACCAGCTACGATAAGTATCTTACAACATATCTTGGTGGATGTCAATGTGATGACAAGATTAGATGTGTAGGTGGGCTTGGTAAGGGTCTGTTCCCGTACGAGTATATTAAATCATTTAGTGTGCTTAGCGAAGCGACCATCCCTCCAAAATCAGCTTTCGATAGCGAACTTCGTGGTACAAGCATCAGTAATGATGATTACAAGCGCGTTCAGTTCGTCTGGGAGCACTATGGAATGAAGACTGTCAAGGATCTGTTAATCTGGTATAACAATCTCGATGTAGTCCCATTCATTAAAGCTATCAAGGCCCAGCGCGAATTATTCAAGCGTTTTGATCTGGATATGTTTACCGATGGTGTGTCGCTACCTGGTTTATCGGAGAAGGTTATGTATCAGACTTGCTTCAAAGCCTCCAACATCCGAACAAGAAGTCTGCTAAAGCGTTCCGATTGCCAGCTAAGCGTATGAGCGGCTACAAGAGTCAGGATGCGGATGCAAAGCGTGAGTTCAATATGACGTTAGAACACCTTAATACTTTGCTCCAGCAGCAAAAATACCTTTGTGATCTATGCTACAGTCCGTTGAGTGCTGATACTGCTTCCGCCGATAGAATTAACAACAAGCTTGGATACATCGACGGCAACATTTTGATCAGCTGCATTTCGTGTAACACTGCTCGCAAGGACATGTCGATCAAGGGCTTTCGCTACAAAAAGCTACTTGAGTTCAACTCAGACAGACTTGTATATTCGATTGACAAGGAGGAGAGGGACATCTATGGGAAAATGAAGGCCAACATTGCTGGTGGGCCATCCATTATCTTCAATCGATACGCTAAGCGCAATGACACAAAGATTCGCGGTGCTAAGGTCTGTAAGAAAATTATCGGATACGATGCTAACGCTCTGTACCTGTGGGCGCTTGGTAATGAGATGCCATGCGGTCGATTGACTACGATTGAGGCGTATGATGGTATTATCGATGACATTAAGGCTGAAAAGGTATTTGGCTTTCTTGAGTGTGATATTCGTACTCCAGAGCACTTAAATGATTATTTCAGTGAGATGACACCCATTTTTAAGAATGTGTTGATCGATTGCACCGATGAGAAAGTCATCGGCAAGCCTATGTTCGATTACAACCAGTCTCGTGGATCAAATCGCGCTAAGCCTGCTCGAAAGTTGTTTGGTAGCTACTTTGGTGAAAAGATTCTCATCTATACTCCTCTCCTCAAGTGGTACCTATCTCACGGCATGGAAATCACCAAGACTTACAGCTTTATCAATGCCAGCTCTCACAAGGCTTTTGCTCCATTTATGGAAGCCGTTTCAAACGCTCGTCGAGAAGGTGATGAGAATAAGGCAATGGATTTCTTGAATACGATTAAGAAAACGGTTTCGAAATGGAGTTTGAAAGACGATGAAGACGATGTAAATAAATATTTTAAGGCGTTTTCTAAGCAGAAGGTATCTAATGAGGTAATTTTCACTGAATCGAAAAAGTGTGGATTTCAAAGGACATTGACAGACTTATTAAAGAAGTTAGTGATGAGCCCGAATGCTAAAAGTCGCACCATGATCGGAGAAATGATGAAGCTTGTAGGCAACAGCGCTTTCGGTCGATCTGGAATGGACATGAGCAAGCACAAAGAGATTAAGTATGAGTCTGATGAGAAGGCTATTGAGTCAAATATTGAGCACTTTACGTTCCATGGTTTGAGGAGCTTAATGATGCTTGTGAGATTACGATGAAGAAGCGTCGCCTCAAGAACAAGAACCCGATTCATTTGTCGATCGCTATCTATCAGCTCGCTAAGCTACGCATGCTTCAGTTCTACTACGACTGCATCGATTTCTACTTCGACCGCTCTGACTTCCAATACCAGGAGACGGACACGGACTCAGCTTATATCGCGTTCAGCTGTGAAAATCCATTCCAGGACTGTATCAAACCCAGTCTACGTGAACACTTCAAGCAGCACAAGTACGATTGGTTCCCACGCGACTACAACACTGAGGTAGCCAAGTTTGACCGACGAACCCCTGGATTATTCAAGGACGAATGGTCTGGTGATGCTATGGTATCGCTATCGTCCAAGAACTATATCTGCTACCTACCAGACTCTGAGTACAAGGTCAAGGTTTCAGCTAAAGGTGTGCAGCAAGGTCGAGGGAGAAACAACGATGTCCTTAACCCAGAAGGATTTGAGACAGTTGTTCGTGACAGAATAACGTTTCAGGGAACGAATAAAGGATTTCGTATCAGTAACGAGACCAAGTCGATCATTACCTACAGTCAGACGAAATGTGCGCTTTCGTATTTCTATGACAAGCGTCGTGTCTTAGCTGATGGCATCACGACTACGCCGCTTGATATTTAAGTCACAAGAATTTGGTAACAGTAATATATACATGGATAGCCATGGCTGACCTGTTAAAAAAGCTTTACTACAATCCAGCAACAGGATATGTAGGAGTTCAAGCACTTAATGTGAAGGCTCAAGAGATTGATCCAAACATAACATTAAAGGTTGTGAAGGACTGGTATTCGAATCAGGTAGATATCCAACGCTTTCAAGAACAGAAAAAACGATTTAGTGAGTTCAAGATTGCTGCTCATAATGCAAATTCCTGGCAAACGGATCTTGCTTTTTGGAAAGGTATTACGATATTAACTGCTGTCAATATCAACTCTCGTTTAGGTTTTGCCAGTTTGCTACCAAATAAGAAAGCAGAGAGTGTCTTGAAGGGGATTACACTACTCGTGAAACAAAATGTTGAGGTGCTAACGAGTGACAACGGACAGGAATTTATGAACGCAAAGGTTCAGGATTTTTTAAAAAGTAAATGCATTACCCACTACAATAACGAGCCGGGAGACCATTCTACGATGGGAAAGATCGAAAGATTCAACCGAACGTTAAAAGGGCGTCTTACTAAAATTGGGAGGCCTCTGACAGTACGACGACTGAGATGTTTTCTTTATAAAAATCGCGTACAGTATTTTTAATATTTAGAAACCTACAGAAACCACTCACCATCACTGAATACCCTCTCAATCTCGTTCAATTTTCAACCATTTGTTTTAGTGAGTATGGAGTGATCGCAACGTTGAAGTCCGCACTTTCCCCTTCGCGCACGCGCACAGATAGGCAAGTGGATGACGTTCGACTCGAACGGTTCGAGCAGAAGATGCCAGTCGTGGAGCTCAGCAGTAAGAAGCCTGACATGGCGCAAAGTGACCTGGCCTGTTGGGCAAAAAGACGTTCAAGAGGGTTAACGCTCCAGCACAGAGTACCATGACCGGCATCCTGATGATGTAATAAGGTCTCGCGACAGTCGGACTTGCTTAGCCTCCATCTTTGTCGCCCACGCCCAAGACCGTTCTCCAGCCGTGGGGACGTGACTTTCGGTGACTTCTTTCTTTTCTTGGCGACGTTATGTATAATCAGTCGCAGTACTGCTCATATGACTACTACAATCGTGCGTATCACTCCGTTGTTATATAGCATAGCGAACTACCAACACCAAGTCGTAGGGTTTTGATTAAGTCGTGCTAGACAGCGTAGCTTGCTGCTCAGTTGCGTAGTGACAGCCATAGCATGACCAATTCAATATTTATGCGTACGCTTATTGCATATTGCATGACCGTAGTACACACACTCTTGTGCTCATGATCGTACTATACTGTATTATAGTCTGCACGTGTACGCGCAGTAGCCACTGGCATTGTTTACAACTCCGTAAAATTACTGGCTAACCCAGTCGGCACCCTTAAGGTTAATAACATTGTGGGCGTGGTAACGGTTGCATTGCATCTCTAAGCATCCATGGTCGTTCCACCATTATTTGCTATCTTATCACCCACCTAACTTACTGTGTCTATCAAGCGCAGCCACTATTGAATCATCACAGTTAGACCTTCACTCGTTCTACAGTACACCCAAAGTTGTTATTGCGGCCTCGCCACATCTAGACACAGTAATACTATGTCGCTCGCACCGAATCTGGGTGTGGGTTGAAAATGTGAGTCGAGCAAAATTTTAGAGAGGAGGAAAACTTCAAAATGTGACTATAGATGTATTGCAAACACACCGGTTACCGTGCCCGATTTGCAGTACATAAGACAGGCTTTGGTTTGTTATTTGCAATTTCTGGAATCACACCTGGGCAGGTTGAGCAATTTTTAATCAATCCTTGCGTTTCGTTCTCCTACAGAAATGTCTTTTGTCCAGTGGGAAGTACGCAAATCGGTCTGATCGCGTTACCGACCGCAGTCAATGTCGCAGGTAATCGTATTTAAGTGATATTCGTATTTAGCGGGAATTTCGTGATTCATCGTGCGGACATACGGTCCTGGTACGTTATGATTTTAAAGAGAGTGAATGCCAACTGGTAACGCCACAGTTTCGCTGCATAACGACTAGCAACACGACGAACGACATGATTTCCAGAAACCCGTAAACGAAAACACTATGGACGGTGGAGTTGACGTTCTCGATGGTCATACCTTCTAGATCGATGTGATATTTCGCGTTGGGAAGCCGAACCACGACGAGAACGAAACATCCGTACAATATGGGGATAAGAGCTTCCAAATATCCCGTCAAACGTGACATTCGGAGGTAAAAAGAGTCTCCAGTGCTTCCCGAAGAATGCGAGAATGCTGCGTACGCGGATGAATAAATAATGGAGCGCTAAGTGTTTTTCTGATACACCTTGGTTTGATCAATTGGTCGGTGGGTGATAATCTTTTCTGTGCTGCGTTTGTTGCAGTACATTACGGTATAATCTCGTTGAGAGGTACAACTTGCGAACGAAATACGCATGGTGTATTGCGTTTGGCCCTGGTTCGAGTCACAATTTGGTCGTTTGATGTTCTTTCCAATCTGTTAGCTAATTCGTGGTTTGTTCTCTGGATTTTAATCCAGAGTTTCTACAGAGGAGTCATAAAACAAAGCCGTGTCTTCGCACGGAACAGCTCTGGATTTCACTTTTGTGTTTCCAAAATCAGCATGTTGCGCACGAACAAGCTCTGAAATTTAGTGAAGTGAATGTACAATTCTCGGATTAGAGCAGCTCACGTTTGCCAACACCTTCGAAGTGCCCTCAGTCCACTTCAACGCATCTCCTGCGCCTGCTTCGCAGCCGCAGCATCTGCAAAGCGCTGCGAAAACTAGGACGGTACGGGCTGCGGTCCGCAGATGGAACAGTGCAAAGGCGTGGGTCACAATAAGCGCAAGTGCGCGATCTTCAGCAGCCAGCACTAGATTATGAAGCGCTAGTCAGTGATATGCCTATTTGATAATGAATTCTGCGAAATAATCGACTTCTTGAGGAGGGTGGCATTTTATTGGTGAGTGAAAGTCAGTCGGTGGTTGTTTTGAATACCATTGAATACATGTACTATGCGTGGCATTTTATGGGCTTTTCAAACCATGAGTGACATTTTATTACATGGTACAAGGCCACACTCAATTATCTACGAAAAACGTGGGACGCTTGTCCAACGTTATAGGTCTGGCTACTATTGGTTAATAAATAGCATTGTTTTACCCAATCATGAGGCTCTACTCTGCGACCAGCTAACCAAAGTGTTGTACTCGGACACTACTTAGGTAGACGCTTACGAATACATATAGATGACAAGAGCGGCAAATGGCCCATACCTACGCTGAAAGTCATGTTTGGTGTGACTTCACATTCAGCCTTTGCAGCTCCATCAACGATGCGTTTTACCAAGTTGAACCGCTGAGCGTCCCAACGCTCACACTCTTTCGTTTTTCCAGCAGAAAACTTTCGAAGCCATTTGCAGTGGAGTTGGCAAGGTCTATTTGGCCATCAGAATCGAAATAGCAGCCGGCATGCCTTCCCTTTGTCGCCACAATCCATCTCGAGATAATCTTTAGGCTTCCACGATAGGTATGTTGTGTCTTTGATGAAACACATTGTAGTGGGTCGATGATACAAACTCGAACACACTCGAGGGAAGCTGGCGCTTCCTGGTTACCCTTCCTAGTATTGCTTGCTTGCTTGCTCCGAGGTAGGTTGACAAATGAACTAAAGGTAGACTCACTGCAGCGCTACATCTATACCTACGGTAAGACCTAGTGCTACTTGGGCCTTGGGGAAAGGTTACGTCTTCGGAAGTCTATACCAGCCTGACCACACGTTCTGTGCGGCCCGATGTAGCAGTGGACGAGGCTTGGACCCAATCACCAGCCACTACACACATGCATCTCGCACGTCCTGCGCCGTGACCTCTCCTACATCACGAGTTGTGGCGCCACGGCTATCCAAGGCCGCCAGGTCATTATTGCTGCTGGTGGTCGACGGGTCCCGCTGCGTCCGAGGCCGTCGCGCTCCGCCAAATACCCCGTGTTGCTGTTGCTGCTGGTGGCTGCCGGGTCTCCGCTGCTGCTGAGGGCGTCGGGTGCTGTCGTGATCATGCTGCCACTATTGCTGTTGGGAGCCGCCGTCATCAAGCTGGCGCGAATCAGTGCATCGTTCGCGATAGCCGAGCTTCTGGTTCCTATCGGTATCGTCGTGGAGGCGTTGGCGTTGACTGACTTGTTTGACTGAATTTTGTACCGTGGCACCTTCCTGTAGAATTAGTAGTAAACGTGCTTCGCGTTCATTAGCTAGTTGAGAGTCAAATGGTTGAGCCTCTTTGCTAGCGTGGCGTTCGCATACGTTGGTTCTCTCTCTTTAGTTGTGTGTAGGCTGGATGCCATCGTCCTGATGCTGCAGTTTAGCCAATCGCCTGCACTGTATTATCGTACGAATCACGAGCTACGAAAGCCGACTCATTGGGCATCTTCTCGACATGCATAGAAAAGAAGCTTTGTGCAGCCGGGTTGCCACTGATATTGTTAGCGAAAATCTCGCCGATTTTCCTACGAGTCCATACAAAGTGCAAGATATCGCCTACGTTTCGCGGACAATCGTAGATGTGAGCTCGGCTCTGACGAGTCTGGCGCTGTTTAGCATCCTACATTTTCCCTGTCGCATGCTGTTCATGCTGCCGCAAGTGCTAAACAACATGGTGGAGGCAAGCGTGAGTTTTCCCTTTCAGGAAACTGGAGTTGTTCGTCAGCTTACGCGTCCATGACTGCAGATAGCCTTTCCATGATAAAGCACGAATACACCTGCAGCAACTATGCGTGCTGATTTCCAATATGCGAGCGATCGTAGCTCGGCTGGTCCATCCTGCTGATAACCGGGCGCCACAGCAGCGAGAATGGTGGGGTATTCCAGTGACATCAGCAAACCGACTCCAGCGGACTCCTCAGGCAGATGTATGAGAGGGCCGAAGATGTTCTCACCGCCTCGATCTCCATCACGACCTTATGCCGCGTATCGCATCGCATCACGCCACCCTGAACTTTTATACTTGGCCTAAGATGATCAGCAGCTGCATGCTGCAAAACGAAGTTCTATTGGAGGTTGCCTGAAAGAAGATAATACCGTGAATGTTGCTCGAACTGGGCAGATAAATTACCTATCGCAGGTAAAATGTGATAATAGAGTATACCAAATCATATAGGTATTGTTTGCATAAATCACGTGGATGGGTCAACATCCATGGATAACATTAATATCACCCCGGTTATTTATTATAAAGGGTAGTTAGTTATTACTTTGGTCACTGCCCCAATCGAATCCGACAGTGTATACGATACGTGTGTATTCTGACCCTCGTTGCAATCCTTGATGGACTCTGGATATAACATCCAGAGAATAATCCTTAAATCAAATAACTGGGGCGACCCAAAATAAAAATCTATAGAGATCCTAACAAATCAACCTTCTATAATATATACATATGTTTTAAAATAGATGGAAACTTTGGGAATCTTGGCCAGATCGGGGTCATTGCAGTATCTTTTAATATATGCGTTGCCCAAAAATATGTTCGATGCTAGTTTCAATACTATTCTTCTGTTGGTAGACCTGCATAATCAAATAGCCGGCGCACAATGAAAAACAAACTCAGGGAATGATGCTTGTGGCGGCCACGAGCAATATCAAAACCCAAACCGCCATGAATGTCTTCCGAAGGAAGTGGGTGAATTACAGGCAGTCAAAAATCCCTATGGATGAAATCTTTTTAGAGTATCCAAACGGAGTTTTGCCTCGAAACGACAGGTCCATGTAGGCAGGAGCAGGCAATTTTGAGGAAGCAGTGAAGCGACCACGAGATAATGCGTTGTGGCGCATGTTTGTGGTGAACACGTCATACATCTTTCAGTGGTCATCGTAGCGAAAACGTGTCCAGAGCAAGCCTGTCGTGTCTACGCGTTCGTGACGATCGATTCATGGTGGACTTTGAGAGGGTTGATTGACAAATTTAACAAAACTGCAACATGAATACAAAATAAATACATGTACCACCGTCATTAGGTAGTTCAAATTCCCACCATCATTATGAGGTGGTTCGAATTTCACAGCAATACCATCACGAAGCTTGATGTGACGACATTTTTTTAACGTGATACTTACCAAGGATGAGGAAAGAATCCATACACCATCATTATTAGGTGGTTCTAATTTCTACGTTGCCAGACGTATCGATTTCAATCCAGTTTCTCCAGAGAGGGGACATGAAACCTAAAAAAAAAACTATTTCTATTTATGCAATTTCTCTTGGGTGAACGTTCGTATTTTTAAAAACTTTTAAAAAATTGTTTTGTAAAACGAATAGCCCAATATTTTAACAGAATGAAGCGAGGTTTGCTTTGGAGGGGACGGCCGAATCGAGAAGTGAGTGGTTTGCCGCCCCCGCAGTTCGGATGGTTGGAAGCTTCTAGAAGCTTCCACGGACCATCCTAATCTGCTCATACTATGTGTATACATCTATCATAACCTGTCCTATAGCATAATTAACCGTACTCTACCAGTTTTATGCTTTATCCGAAACACTCACCCACCACCAAGAATAGCGCCCGCTCTTACCTGCGACCGCTCATTCAGGAACTTGCTCGTGTTAACCACAAGTGGTTCCCGGTCGTGAAGCCTCGGGACTAGCTGCAAAGCCACGGTGTTTTGACGGAGTCCGTCATGGACGATGAAGCAACGCCCGTGTCGGGCGTGGTAGGTCCCTCGAAGAGGTTGCCGCCGGTTGATACCATGGTCCAGCTTGTTGCTTCAGAAGAGTCACTGGTGCTGCTGCTTCAAGGAAGAGCGGTGGCGAGGCACGACGTCGGTCTTGTGCCCAGCCTGCTTGCAGCTGCTGACTTCTTGCGTTCGCCGCAGCCATCATCGCCCGCGGCGCCACCCATGTTGCTCGACGAGCCTTCAGTCCAAGTGCCAGCGCCTGACGACGTGGACCTTGGTGGCCTCACGATGACCGAGCTCTCGGAGTTTCTTCCAGTCGGTTCCGAGCTGTCGCTGTCTCTCGACACGCCGTGGTCTGCACACGCGCAACTCCCTGCTGCAGAAGCTACTCCAACACCGACTCCTTCGTTGGACTACCTGCTGACGTCGCTCGACGGCGATTCGCCGCCAGCAACGCCGTCTTCGCCTGCGAGGCCGTGTTTTCCTGAGCCAGAAGCTGATGTCTCGTCGCCGCGAGCGCCTTCGCCTCCGGTTTTGGCTGCGTCTTCGCACGCCGTGTCACCTGCTTCCGCTGAGTCTTCACGCGCTGCGTCGCCTGCTCCTGTAGCGTCTCCGCGCGCGGCTTCGCCCGCCCCGGCTGTGTCTGGTGAGGAGTCATCTGGGTCTGAAGAAGAAGATGATGAGGAAGAAGAGGCCGATCTGGATCCGTACGCTGCTGTAAACTTGATCGCTGCCTCACCGTCCATCAAGGGGCGACCACCATTGCCATCACCACCCAAGCGACATCCTTCGGCACATTGGTGGAACCACTTTAATCCAGTGGCTCCTGCTAATCCGGAAGCGGTCTATCCGATAAAGACGTTGATCGACCGCTGGGGTACGCCTCCGCATGTAGCGTATCTCGTTGAGTGGCAATGCGGGCTTTGCGAGTTGAGCTGGGAGTGGCCGGAGAATCTCAGTCATGTTCCTTGGTGCATGGATCAAGTGAACAAGTGGAAGGCCGCTGATACTGGTCTCTCCTTCAACGCGTACTACAATAACAACTTCCGCGGGGCGGGAAAGTCTAAGAAGAACTGTTGTTTCCTGTACGCGTTTCAAGCGGCTTGTTATGGTGTAGGGCGTCCCGGGCTGGTGAATAAAGACCACTGGAAACGGTTTTGTCTCCAGCAAAACAACAGCTTCCCAAACGATGTCGTGGTTGGAGACATTGACAACATCTTCAATTTCATCCGGAGCGACGGTGATCTTCTGGATTACGTGGAGTTGTTCAAGGTACACAAGACGGAGTCGATGTGGAACGCCGACCATATGGAGAAAGTCGTTCGAAAGCTTCCATCTGGTTACTACATCGTCTACGCGGCTCAAGATCTCGTCGAACACTGTTTCACGCTTGTTCTCCAGGGTCCGGACGATCCAGTCTTGATCTACGACGATTACAACGGGAAAACGGACCCGCCGTGCAGACTGGAACCGCTAAAAATACTGGATTGGCTCACGCATTCGTACGCGTTGTACCGCATCGTTTTACCGCGTCCCAAGCGTCCCCGAAAGCCGAAGAAGAAGAAGAACAGCAAGAAGAGCAGACTCAGCCGTAACTAGTGAAAACTTGTGAGGCAATATATGTAGGCCTTGAGCCCCTTCACCGCTTTCGGGTTCTTCTTCGTCGCTTGGAGAGTCGTTGTTCTTCAAACTCGGCAATCAAATCCGGTATCTGGCCCAAGGCTTCAACGGAGACCCGGATGGGCTTCTCTTCGCCCACCCACTCCACAAGGAATTGTGTTTGTCGCTTGTGTCGCCGCTTGCCGAGCTGACGCTGGACTAGCTGTCCGACGCTGCCATCGGCGAGAATAACGCTGGCTGGTCTCGACAATCGTGACGGCTCCTTGTAAGGCTTGTGTGAGCCGTTGTTGAAGACTGGATGAAGCTTGTTGCCTGCCTGGATGTTGAGTTCGTAGGCGTGGTTGTGTATCTTGCGAACCACCGTGTACGGACCCATCCACTTTGGCCCAAACTTCGACGAGTTGGGTAGACCAGTGTGCTTGCAGTCTAAATGCTGCGTACTCGAGTACACGCGGTCACCCACCTTGAACTCTTGCTCCACGCGATTCCGGTCGTAAACGTCACGCATTCGTTCTTGAGCCTGCGCCAATGCTTCGCGGCAGCGAAGAAGGATGGCGGCTTGATGTTCGTGGAATTCTGCACCGCGTCGACTCTTGGGTACGTTGTCGAGCTGTTCCACTGCGTACTACAGTGGGTTCAGTGGTATATACCCAAGATCGGCTTCGAATGGTGCGAGCTTCGTGCTGGAGTTAACAGTCGAGTTGACAGCGAATTCAGCGTTGGCCAAGTGGATATCCCAGTCATCCTGCAGCGGCCCGACGAAGCAACGACGATACTCCTCGAGTGTTCGGTTCATGCGCTCCGTTTGTCCATCGCCTTGCGCTCGATGGGCTACGGTCATGCTCAACTTCGTCCCTATGGACTTGAAGACATGTTGCCAGAATGTCGACACGAACTTCCGGTCACGATCTGAGACGATGTTCGTGGGCATACCGTGAAGCTTCCAGATGTGGTCGATGAAGAGACGGGCAACGCCTTCGGCTGTTACCTTCTTCGTAGTCGGCACAAAGTGGCATCGTTTCGTCAATCTGTCAACGAGGACCCAAATGGAGTCAACTTCACGCTTGGTTCTCGGCAAATCCGTGATAAAGTCCATGGAGATTGATCGCCAGCGCTCATCAGGAATCGCCAGCGGCTCTAGCAGACCCGGAGGTTTTGTAAGCCGAGGTTTGTTTCGTCGGCACGGCTCGCAGTCAGTAATGAACTTCTGGATCGACTTCATCATCTTCGACCAGTACCAACATCTTGCGAGAGTCAAGTACGTACGCTCGGCGCCGGGATGGCAGCCGTAGTTGGAATCATGACACTCGCTGATAATCGTCTGCCGCAACTTCACATCGTTAGGCACAACGACCCGTGGTACGTCATCCGATGGAGACTGATACCAGAGCAAACCGTTTGCTTCCGAGTAACAGCGATACTTCTTCTGATGCTGCCGCTCCGCCTTTGGTTTCTGCTTGGCTGTACGCCTCTTGATTGATGCGAAGATTGCTTGCGCTTCTCGATCTTTCGTGTACGCTTTCTTGATCTTCGACCCCAGTTCGGTGTCCGTGGTCACTTCACTGAGCGCTAAGCTAAACGACGTGTCGTCGAAGCTGCTCACGCTCAAGTCATGGAAGAACTTGGTCTCCGGTTGCAAATCTGGCCTTCGGCTTAGCGCGTCAGCAATTTCGTTCTTCGCCCCGGGTAGGTATGAGAACGTCGACTGATACTCCGCAAGGATATCGTACCAGCGCGCTAGTCGACGGTTAGCCATCTTCTGGGTGAACAGACTTTCGAGACTCTTGTGATCCGTCTCAACGATTGGAGGTTTGTCCAGGCAGTAAATCCGGAAAGCTGCCAGCGCGTGGACAATCGCCAAGAGTTCTTGCTGCTGCGTCGGGTAGTTGAGCTCCGCTGACTTCATCTTCCGGCTTGTGTAAGCAATCGGCTGCTCAACTCCTACTACGACTTGGAACAGCACTCCGCCAACACCAAACTTGCTAGCGTCTGTACGTAGGTGCATTGGCTGGCTGAAGTCTGGCAGGTGCAGCACTGGTGGGTTGCACAACCGTCGCTTCAACTCTTTGAAGTTCTTCAACGGCTCGGCGTTGAAATGGATCTTCGCGTTGCGCTTGTTCTTCTTCTTCAGGAGCGCGAACATGGAAGCAGTCAGAGATGCGTACTCCGGGCAGAAGCGCTGGACGTAGCCAGTTAGACCGATAAAGCTGTGAAGTTCTTCTTGTGTCCGTGGTACCGGCCAGTCCTTGATTGTCTGCACTTTGTCCGGATCTATCCGTACTCCGTTACGTCCCACAAAGTCACCAAGGCACGGGATCTCGTCAGCGCAGAAGACACACTTGGATAACTTGACGTAGAGCTTGTTGTCGCGCAGGATATTCAAGGTTTTGCGCAACGCTGCCAGGTGACCTTCAATGTTCCTCGACTTCGTGAAGATGTAGATGTCATCGTAGAACGACTTCGTGCTCTCCAAGCCACGAAAGAGCTTTGATGTCAACCGATGCATCGAAGCCGGCGCGTTGCAGACTCCCATGGGTAGTACAAGGTACTCCCAAAGTCCGTTCGGCGCCTGGGACGCGATGAACTTGATATCTTCCTCGCGTATGCGCACTTGGTAGTACGCGGACATCAAGTCCATGGTTGAAAACCAGTATCTCCAGTCATGGCATCCAAGATGTCTTCCTTCCTCGTCATCGGAATACTCTGACGCACTGTGTTTGAGTTCAAGTACCGATAGTCTTGTACGATACGCCAACCGACTGGCTTTCGCACACAGAACGTTGGAGCAGCGTGTGGACTGATGCTGGGCCGAATGAGCTTCTTCTTCACCATGGCGATGACCCAACGTACGATTTCGCGTTGCTGCTCCGGGGATTGTCGCCACTGCTATCGGTACATGGCGAGATTTGGATCTTTCACATCGATCCGGTGTTCGATCTCTCGCTTCTCTGGGAGACCTTCAGGAAGTTCAGGACGGAACACATTGTCCTTATACTCCAATAGAAGATCGAAGGCTGGGTTGTCTTTAAACGTTTCCCAGTCTGTCTTCAGATAGCGCTGTGCCTTGGCACTTCCGACGTTGTCAGTTGATCACGCCGCCCCAAGGAACGAGCGACCTGTTTGATCGTCTCGTTCGACGGAACCAACATGAAGTCCTCGTCTTGGTCTTGATTCTCAGGAACTTACGCAGTTTCTTCCGCGTGATGTGCTTGGTCTGTACACCGGTCTCATCAACGACTCCCATCGTGAACATCTTCTCCACGACGCTGTCTTTCCCCCTGGCACTGCTGCTACCATCAGCTTGTCCTGCAGCGCCTTTGCGTCTCGGCGACTCCACGTCGCCTCCAACAGCCGAATCCTTACCAGCAGACGCGTCTTCCAGTTGTTCGCAAACAACACTCGGGGTCTCCTTCTGCACTGAGTCGTGAACGGGCTCAATTGCGGACTTCACATCCGTTTCCAGCGCGGCGCCTCGACAGGAATCGGGTCTTTTCGCCGAAAGGCCTTTCGCCTCGACAGATCTCCGAAGCCCGGAGGCAATCACCAGTCCGCCTTCCTCGATCGGCCCACAGGTCTCCACCGACCGTTCCCAATGCAGAATCTTCGGTTTCGTTCCTTCAATCCGCCGACCTCTCCAGTCGATCTGCGGCTGCATGTCCTCGAAGAATTGTATTCCAAGGATGCAGTCAAATTCATCAGGTATCGCGTAGACTACCGCGACGCACTTGTACGCCTCGTCCAGTCCTGACACCGTGATGCTGAGAGGCAGAACTTCCAGCTCCGCCTCTACGATTTGGTTGTCTCCAAGCTTGACTCGGATGCTTTTGTCGCTGACTTTGTCGTTTGAAGCTGGTGCTCCTCGACCCAACGTTTTGACGCGTAGATCGTGGTAGCTCCACAGTCCAGCAAATGTTTTGTGTAGTCATGCTCGTATCACCAACATTGATCTCTCCGGAGACAGAGAACCACGTACGTGACTTGTAGACCAGAGGGTTTTCACACAGAACATTAAGGCTGATATTCTCAAACTTAAGTGTTCTGGTTACACTCTCGGCCACGCCAGGACCCTCATCCACTGACGCGTTTGCTCGTTTCCCCTGCTTAGCTTGTTCTTTCTACCACGCGAAGCAGTCGGCCTTGATATGACCGGGCTTCTTGCAGAAGTAGCAGGTGCGGCCTTCAGCACGCTTGGGTTTCGAGCTTGGCTTGAAGCGACCTTTTCCGAGGAAAGGTTTCGTCTTGAACGTCTTCCCATTGTCTTGGGCTGGTTCGCGAGACGGCTTTGGCTTATCGTGGCGAACTTGGCGGTCACGAGCGTCCTCCACGAAGTGGGTGACCTCGTACTTGACTGCCAGGTCCATAGCCTCACTCAGCGTCTCCGGATTCTCGAGCTTGACGTAGCTACGCGTGCGGGGCTTGAGGCCATTGGCGTAGCACAGTACTTGGTCGAGTACGCTCATGCCTTCGACCCGAAAGATAAGAGCCGAGTACTCGCCGTTGTACGTCTCGATGTCCGCTGTTTGATTGAGGCACTGAAGCTTCTCACGCAGAACAGCCTGGTAGTTCGACGCCTCGAAGTGTTGGAGCACATGCTCACGGAAAATCCCCCACGTGTGCTCCTCACGTCGCGTTGTCGATGACCAGTGTAGGAACCATCCCGAAGCCCGCTTCTCCATCGCCGACCCAGCGATTCCAGGCAAGCGCGTGCTTGCGTCTTCGATCGCGATGTTGTTGATGCGACAGGCGTTTTCGATCTCGAACAGCCATTCGCGCACGTCTTCCCTCTCTTGCCGGTGAACTTGGGCAGATTGCTAGGCACTCGCGTGCGGTCTGCCATCGCTTGGTTCAGCCTAGCTATTTCAGCTTGTAGTTGGGCGTTCGTCGGCATGGGCTCCTTGTGGTCAGGTTGCTGGGACCAACAAGTGCTACCAGTTTAACAGAATGAAGCGAGGTTTGCTTTGGAGGGGACGGCCGAGTCGAGAAGTGAGTGGTTTGCCGCCCCCGCAGTTCGGATGGTTGGAAGCTTCTAGAAGCTTCCACGGACCATCCTAATCGGCTCTTATTATTTGTATACATATATCCTAACCTGTCCTATAGCATAATTAGCCGTACTCTACCCGCGTTATGCTATATCCGAAACAAATACCTTATCTAAAGACTGGAACGCTAAGCTTAGCAGATGCTGCGGCTGCGAAGCAGGCGCTGGAGATGCGTCGAGGTGTCCACCAAACCGAGGAAGGATGTTCGACCGACATTTTAGTCTACTATTAAGTTTTGGGGTGATACTATTAGCAAATACTAGCGGTTAAAAATAATCCTGATTTTATTCGGCGATGGGCGTTTAAAAATTGTAAAATCCAGAGCTTCCCCGTGAGAATCACGGCATTAGTATTCGAGAGTCGATGCTCAAGACACGAACGCAGATTAATTCCTGTGTATACCTGCTTCGTAAAATTATTCGGGTTACGGCAGAGTGAGACAATGGACGCAAGCAGGTTGTCACTGTCGCTTGCACCGGCCACTTGACGTATGCTAGCCAGTATACGCTTTGTGCGGTTATGAAAGCTGTACAACGCGATAGCAGCCTGGGACAAATCAATCGCCACAATGGTACATATTGTAGAAAATGAGGATACACGTTGCATGCATGTGGCCAGATAAAATGCATTGAAGAAATCAACGTTGAAAATGACAGCTACCGGCGTCAAGTCTTGAACGTGAGGTTGGTCAATCCAAAGTAGATTTTCCATCAGCAATTTAATGAGAGGAAGCAGCAAAATCACTGCAATTCATATCGCGTACCAAGAAGAACGGTGAACAGCATTTGGTAAACAGGATATACAATGACCATCAATGTTTCAGTGCTGACGTATTGAAAGAATTCATTCCAGTCAGCTGTAATATCCTTGATGAAATGAGTGCCAACAATTGCTCATATTGACGCGATCCACAGTACGAAAAACAAAGGAAGGCCTGACACTACGATAAAGGGGACTGGAAAAACTAGAGTAGACGAGATAATCATCGCGACAATAGGAAATATGACACCAATTGAGGATCCAATCATGAGAAGTTGACACTGAGAAATACTCACACGATCAACAAGGAAGAACGCCTGTGCTGTTGTAGCGTACGCGACCACCCCTGTCACCAAGCCTATTCAAATCCAGAAACCATAATTTGCGTATGAATAAGAACCGTCACTCGTGCTCTGCAAAGGTAGCACCTCTTGTCCGATTATGATAAGTACAGTTGGTAAGGGCGTGCAAAAGCATACTGTAAGCACACGAACAGTCGACGAGTACCGACGATATTTATCCAATGTCAATAGCCGCTCCACACAATATTTGCCACCTCGATGACTGGTTTGCAACTTGAGCCATCCATGTAGCACACGCTTTCCCCAGCTGACTACCGTGTCAACAAACAGGACATCATAAACTCCACCGTCGTGAACAGTGGACCTCATGCTGGTTGTAGGCTAAAAACAATTGTCTGTGGTGTTCATGTATATTTTTGTTGTCAGCGTGAAACTGGCATCCAGGAGGGGTTAAGCCCGGAACCGCGGCCTGAACTAGCCTGGGACGTTTGAACTCGGTAAACCGAATTACCGGGTTCGGGAGTTACAAAACACCGGTTTGAGAACCAGGTATATCGATATACCTGGTTCGCGGCCATTTTGTAATTAAAAGCGAACCTTGTCTACAACGGTTACAGCGTTGGCTCGTTTTGACGCCTTCTGGTTGGCTAATATCACATCGTCGGATAAATCCGCACGAGAGGATACGGAAGTATCTTAGTGTCTTGAGCAATTAATTACCCAGACCCCAGAGCCCAAAGAGCCGACACACATGCGCTGCCAAGTGAGCGCCTACAACGTTCAATCCGCTCCGAACCTCACCACTAAGTGATGACGAACTGGATTATGGAGTCCAATCGTCGTAGTGCACCACATGCTTCGAACCTACAAGACAGCCGCAGCTGTATCAACGCGACAGATATGACCGGATTGCAGGGTGCTGCATTGCCACCACCATGGACAACGGAAGCGGCTGATGTAGAGAAGCGATCGGCCGCTGCCGGGCAACCTCTTGAGCATCGCCGATTACCATACGCCATTAAGCAGTCGACTTTTGAGCACTGCAGCTCAGTAAACCCTCAGTGGACGACCTTCCCCCAGCACTCGAGCTCTTGTTGAAATGGCACTGACATCCGTGATAGCCGAATGGGGTTTTGGATCGCCTCTCAGCACAGATGTTACTCCATCACAACCTTGGGCTTGTTGCTGGTAAACTTGTTGCAGCTTGGCCTCGGTTTGCGCTTGGACTTTCATTTCAGGAAATGGTTGTGGAATTAGTAAGTAGATTATGCACACGAAAGATCCACCGCCGACCCTTGTTCTTCACAACGCCGTAAAGGTTCTCGAACAGCTCGCACGATGAAGTCGTCATCGTGATTTTCTTGCAGCACAATGACTTCTTCTTGAATGGCATGACGATTGCGACGCTCCATTTGAATTCCTTTCGTATTCATCGCTTCAATTGTTGTTGATTGCAGGAGCGTAAGGGAGGTGAAGACGAGGTTGTATCGGGTTCCTTCCAGCATTGGGACTGCTGGGTGTTGAGAGAGGGAGAGAGAGAGGAACTCAGTTCTGGTGGCGCTTCGGATTGATCTCTGCTAGAGGCTCTAATAGAACACCGTTTCTTAGTAAGAGCCGCGGTCGATCTTTCTGTTCTTGGTTTGCCCAATCACGAACGGAGAAAACGAGCCCGCTGAAACCGATTTTCGTTTAAGTTCAGGTTCGCTCCAATTAAGTTAATGCCCAAATGAACCAGAAAACCCCCAGAACCACGGTTCTGAGGTTTTTCTGGTTCACTTGAAGTTATCAGAAACTCGGTTCTGATTCGGCTCGTTCAGGCCGTGCCCGGAACATCGAAGTTGTTTATCATAGTGTAAGGATCTGGTATCCTTGAAGAGTTTTAAAGCTATCGCTGGATCCATACAAAGCACACAAACAATTGATATTTCGCTGAAGAAGCTGCCATGGGGACAAAAGTCCCAAAGTTCTAGTTGGTTGATCTAATACAACAGCTCATGGATGAATATTTTTCGGATGCGATTGGGTGCTAATTATTATCTGTTGTTTTTGCACTGATCATTTTAAGTACCTGTGATCCCTTCTCGCCTGTCGCCGCCACTGCTAAGCTGTTAGTTGCTCACACCGAGTATGGTTGACCTGTTCATTCATAAAATTCATGATCAGCACTCCACGTGACGTCGCATGTAGGCTTTCACATATAAAGTTTATAATATAAACCAGCGAGCGTTTGGCTTCATCAAGTATTATAAGTGTAACAAGTCAATAACGCTTGCTTGTGAGCGGGTTCGTATATGGTCCGTGCTTGCCGCGAAGGTCCTCCAAGGTCCGTCGTGTCCGTCACGTACGTCAACACAGTAGTGACCTTAATCACAGCAGCGGCTTTCTGTTGATGTGAAGTGGTAGACAACCACGCAGTGGTTTCGGCTACTGTTAGTCCCTCAATCCAGCTAGAAAGACCCTCGCTCACCACGAGTCGTGTCTGCTTCGTTCGCCTGGTACCGTTTTGGCGCCGTAGGTTGTTTTTGCTAACGCCTCTGCTAACCCGCAACCACAGCCCCTGGAAGACTCGATTGACGAAGGAACCTCGCTAATCATGTCGTCGCTGTCAATATTATCATATGCCTTTGACGATAAGCCTTTAAGGGTCACGTGAAGCTCACTGCAGGCAACACTTGCAACATCTAGTTGTTTGTAGAAATCGAGTGACGAAGAACCCACCATATCTTGGATCAGCGGTTCAAATAGGGCCATGGCAATGTTGTACTTCTCCGTATCGCATTTTACCACACTGCGTTCCATCGATCGCTCCCCAGACTTCTGCTTGGCGAACCGAATTCGAGAACGCGACTTGAATACCGGATTGTGAGAATCGGTACCTAATGTCGGGGTTGCAGTAGCTCCAGGCCGGCCTACGCTCCAAGCCAAATATCGTAGTTGCTTGTTACATTGAGACGTCGCTTTCATCGCCTCTACCATGGTGCAAGCATCTCTGTAATTCCAGCGCGGTACAATACAATCCACTGGCAGACGGTCATTGCCCAAGACGTCGAGAACGAGGTAAAATATGTGAATGCACGGCAGCCTTCGCGTAACGAAGCTCTTACAATGGCACTAAAATAAGGTTTACGGCATGTTTTCAGTCAATAATTTTTCGACGCCTGTATCTCGCGAACGCAGCATCTCCAGAGAGAGTAGTATGGCTCATTGTGCTTCACAGAGGCTTTCGACATTCTCCATCGGTGATAGAAACGAACGACAGGTAAATGATTTTTGAAGCCTGTATCTTGCGAACGAAGCATCTCTAAAGAAAATGGTATGGCTCATTGTGCTTTCCAGAGGCTGCTCGACTATGTCCAGCAATGGGAGAACCCAACGACAGGTTTTCAGCCAATAATTTTTCGACGCCTGTATCTCGCGAACGCAGCATCTCCAGAGAGAGTAGTATGGCTCATTGTGCTTCACAGAGGCTTTCGACATTCTCCATCGGTGATAGAAACGAACGACAGGTAAATGATTTTTGAAGCCTGTATCTTGCGAACGAAGCATCTCTAAAGAAAATGGTATGGCTCATTGTGCTTTCCAGAGGCTGCTCGACTATGTCCAGCAATGGGAGAACCCAACGACAGGTTTTCAGCCAATAATTTTTCGACGCCTGTATCTCGCGAACGCAGCATCTCCAGAGAGAGTAGTATGGCTCATTGTGCTTCACAGAGGCTTTCGACATTCTCCATCGGTGATAGAAACGAACGACAGGTAAATGATTTTTGAAGCCTGTATCTTGCGAACGAAGCATCTCTAAAGAAAATGGTATGGCTCATTGTGCTTTCCAGAGGCTGCTCGACTATGTCCAGCAATGGGAGAACCCAACGACAGGTTTTCAGCCAATAATTTTTCGACGCCTGTATCTCGCGAACGCAGCATCTCCAGAGAGAGTAGTATGGCTCATTGTGCTTCACAGAGGCTTTCGACATTCTCCATCGGTGATAGAAACGAACGACAGGTAAATGATTTTTGAAGCCTGTATCTTGCGAACGAAGCATCTCTAAAGAAAATGGTATGGCTCATTGTGCTTTCCAGAGGCTGCTCGACTATGTCCAGCAATGGGAGAACCCAACGACAGGTTTTCAGCCAATAATTTTTCGACGCCTGTATCTCGCGAACGCAGCATCTCCAGAGAGAGTAGTATGGCTCATTGTGCTTCACAGAGGCTTTCGACATTCTCCATCGGTGATAGAAACGAACGACAGGTAAATGATTTTTGAAGCCTGTATCTTGCGAACGAAGCATCTCTAAAGAAAATGGTATGGCTCATTGTGCTTTCCAGAGGCTGCTCGACTATGTCCAGCAATGGGAGAACCCAACGACAGGTTTTCAGCCAATAATTTTTCGACGCCTGTATCTCGCGAACGCAGCATCTCCAGAGAGAGTAGTATGGCTCATTGTGCTTCACAGAGGCTTTCGACATTCTCCATCGGTGATAGAAACGAACGACAGGTAAATGATTTTTGAAGCCTGTATCTTGCGAACGAAGCATCTCTAAAGAAAATGGTATGGCTCATTGTGCTTTCCAGAGGCTGCTCGACTATGTCCAGCAATGGGAGAACCCAACGACAGGTTTTCAGCCAATAATTTTTCGACGCCTGTATCTCGCGAACGCAGCATCTCCAGAGAGAGTAGTATGGCTCATTGTGCTTCACAGAGGCTTTCGACATTCTCCATCGGTGATAGAAACGAACGACAGGTAAATGATTTTTGAAGCCTGTATCTTGCGAACGAAGCATCTCTAAAGAAAATGGTATGGCTCATTGTGCTTTCCAGAGGCTGCTCGACTATGTCCAGCAATGGGAGAACCCAACGACAGGTTTTCAGCCAATAATTTTTCGACGCCTGTATCTCGCGAACGCAGCATCTCCAGAGAGAGTAGTATGGCTCATTGTGCTTCACAGAGGCTTTCGACATTCTCCATCGGTGATAGAAACGAACGACAGGTAAATGATTTTTGAAGCCTGTATCTTGCGAACGAAGCATCTCTAAAGAAAATGGTATGGCTCATTGTGCTTTCCAGAGGCTGCTCGACTATGTCCAGCAATGGGAGAACCCAACGACAGGTTTTCAGCCAATAATTTTTCGACGCCTGTATCTCGCGAACGCAGCATCTCCAGAGAGAGTAGTATGGCTCATTGTGCTTCACAGAGGCTTTCGACATTCTCCATCGGTGATAGAAACGAACGACAGGTAAATGATTTTTGAAGCCTGTATCTTGCGAACGAAGCATCTCTAAAGAAAATGGTATGGCTCATTGTGCTTTCCAGAGGCTGCTCGACTATGTCCAGCAATGGGAGAACCCAACGACAGGTTTTCAGCCAATAATTTTTCGACGCCTGTATCTCGCGAACGCAGCATCTCCAGAGAGAGTAGTATGGCTCATTGTGCTTCACAGAGGCTTTCGACATTCTCCATCGGTGATAGAAACGAACGACAGGTAAATGATTTTTGAAGCCTGTATCTTGCGAACGAAGCATCTCTAAAGAAAATGGTATGGCTCATTGTGCTTTCCAGAGGCTGCTCGACTATGTCCAGCAATGGGAGAACCCAACGACAGGTTTTCAGCCAATAATTTTTCGACGCCTGTATCTCGCGAACGCAGCATCTCCAGAGAGAGTAGTATGGCTCATTGTGCTTCACAGAGGCTTTCGACATTCTCCATCGGTGATAGAAACGAACGACAGGTAAATGATTTTTGAAGCCTGTATCTTGCGAACGAAGCATCTCTAAAGAAAATGGTATGGCTCATTGTGCTTTCCAGAGGCTGCTCGACTATGTCCAGCAATGGGAGAACCCAACGACAGGTTTTCAGCCAATAATTTTTCGACGCCTGTATCTCGCGAACGCAGCATCTCCAGAGAGAGTAGTATGGCTCATTGTGCTTCACAGAGGCTTTCGACATTCTCCATCGGTGATAGAAACGAACGACAGGTAAATGATTTTTGAAGCCTGTATCTTGCGAACGAAGCATCTCTAAAGAAAATGGTATGGCTCATTGTGCTTTCCAGAGGCTGCTCGACTATGTCCAGCAATGGGAGAACCCAACGACAGGTTTTCAGCCAATAATTTTTCGACGCCTGTATCTCGCGAACGCAGCATCTCCAGAGAGAGTAGTATGGCTCATTGTGCTTCACAGAGGCTTTCGACATTCTCCATCGGTGATAGAAACGAACGACAGGTAAATGATTTTTGAAGCCTGTATCTTGCGAACGAAGCATCTCTAAAGAAAATGGTATGGCTCATTGTGCTTTCCAGAGGCTGCTCGACTATGTCCAGCAATGGGAGAACCCAACGACAGGTTTTCAGCCAATAATTTTTCGACGCCTGTATCTCGCGAACGCAGCATCTCCAGAGAGAGTAGTATGGCTCATTGTGCTTCACAGAGGCTTTCGACATTCTCCATCGGTGATAGAAACGAACGACAGGTAAATGATTTTTGAAGCCTGTATCTTGCGAACGAAGCATCTCTAAAGAAAATGGTATGGCTCATTGTGCTTTCCAGAGGCTGCTCGACTATGTCCAGCAATGGGAGAACCCAACGACAGGTTTTCAGCCAATAATTTTTCGACGCCTGTATCTCGCGAACGCAGCATCTCCAGAGAGAGTAGTATGGCTCATTGTGCTTCACAGAGGCTTTCGACATTCTCCATCGGTGATAGAAACGAACGACAGGTAAATGATTTTTGAAGCCTGTATCTTGCGAACGAAGCATCTCTAAAGAAAATGGTATGGCTCATTGTGCTTTCCAGAGGCTGCTCGACTATGTCCAGCAATGGGAGAACCCAACGACAGGTTTTCAGCCAATAATTTTTCGACGCCTGTATCTCGCGAACGCAGCATCTCCAGAGAGAGTAGTATGGCTCATTGTGCTTCACAGAGGCTTTCGACATTCTCCATCGGTGATAGAAACGAACGACAGGTAAATGATTTTTGAAGCCTGTATCTTGCGAACGAAGCATCTCTAAAGAAAATGGTATGGCTCATTGTGCTTTCCAGAGGCTGCTCGACTATGTCCAGCAATGGGAGAACCCAACGACAGGTTTTCAGCCAATAATTTTTCGACGCCTGTATCTCGCGAACGCAGCATCTCCAGAGAGAGTAGTATGGCTCATTGTGCTTCACAGAGGCTTTCGACATTCTCCATCGGTGATAGAAACGAACGACAGGTAAATGATTTTTGAAGCCTGTATCTTGCGAACGAAGCATCTCTAAAGAAAATGGTATGGCTCATTGTGCTTTCCAGAGGCTGCTCGACTATGTCCAGCAATGGGAGAACCCAACGACAGGTTTTCAGCCAATAATTTTTCGACGCCTGTATCTCGCGAACGCAGCATCTCCAGAGAGAGTAGTATGGCTCATTGTGCTTCACAGAGGCTTTCGACATTCTCCATCGGTGATAGAAACGAACGACAGGTAAATGATTTTTGAAGCCTGTATCTTGCGAACGAAGCATCTCTAAAGAAAATGGTATGGCTCATTGTGCTTTCCAGAGGCTGCTCGACTATGTCCAGCAATGGGAGAACCCAACGACAGGTTTTCAGCCAATAATTTTTCGACGCCTGTATCTCGCGAACGCAGCATCTCCAGAGAGAGTAGTATGGCTCATTGTGCTTCACAGAGGCTTTCGACATTCTCCATCGGTGATAGAAACGAACGACAGGTAAATGATTTTTGAAGCCTGTATCTTGCGAACGAAGCATCTCTAAAGAAAATGGTATGGCTCATTGTGCTTTCCAGAGGCTGCTCGACTATGTCCAGCAATGGGAGAACCCAACGACAGGTTTTCAGCCAATAATTTTTCGACGCCTGTATCTCGCGAACGCAGCATCTCCAGAGAGAGTAGTATGGCTCATTGTGCTTCACAGAGGCTTTCGACATTCTCCATCGGTGATAGAAACGAACGACAGGTAAATGATTTTTGAAGCCTGTATCTTGCGAACGAAGCATCTCTAAAGAAAATGGTATGGCTCATTGTGCTTTCCAGAGGCTGCTCGACTATGTCCAGCAATGGGAGAACCCAACGACAGGTTTTCAGCCAATAATTTTTCGACGCCTGTATCTCGCGAACGCAGCATCTCCAGAGAGAGTAGTATGGCTCATTGTGCTTCACAGAGGCTTTCGACATTCTCCATCGGTGATAGAAACGAACGACAGGTAAATGATTTTTGAAGCCTGTATCTTGCGAACGAAGCATCTCTAAAGAAAATGGTATGGCTCATTGTGCTTTCCAGAGGCTGCTCGACTATGTCCAGCAATGGGAGAACCCAACGACAGGTTTTCAGCCAATAATTTTTCGACGCCTGTATCTCGCGAACGCAGCATCTCCAGAGAGAGTAGTATGGCTCATTGTGCTTCACAGAGGCTTTCGACATTCTCCATCGGTGATAGAAACGAACGACAGGTAAATGATTTTTGAAGCCTGTATCTTGCGAACGAAGCATCTCTAAAGAAAATGGTATGGCTCATTGTGCTTTCCAGAGGCTGCTCGACTATGTCCAGCAATGGGAGAACCCAACGACAGGTTTTCAGCCAATAATTTTTCGACGCCTGTATCTCGCGAACGCAGCATCTCCAGAGAGAGTAGTATGGCTCATTGTGCTTCACAGAGGCTTTCGACATTCTCCATCGGTGATAGAAACGAACGACAGGTAAATGATTTTTGAAGCCTGTATCTTGCGAACGAAGCATCTCTAAAGAAAATGGTATGGCTCATTGTGCTTTCCAGAGGCTGCTCGACTATGTCCAGCAATGGGAGAACCCAACGACAGGTTTTCAGCCAATAATTTTTCGACGCCTGTATCTCGCGAACGCAGCATCTCCAGAGAGAGTAGTATGGCTCATTGTGCTTCACAGAGGCTTTCGACATTCTCCATCGGTGATAGAAACGAACGACAGGTAAATGATTTTTGAAGCCTGTATCTTGCGAACGAAGCATCTCTAAAGAAAATGGTATGGCTCATTGTGCTTTCCAGAGGCTGCTCGACTATGTCCAGCAATGGGAGAACCCAACGACAGGTTTTCAGCCAATAATTTTTCGACGCCTGTATCTCGCGAACGCAGCATCTCCAGAGAGAGTAGTATGGCTCATTGTGCTTCACAGAGGCTTTCGACATTCTCCATCGGTGATAGAAACGAACGACAGGTAAATGATTTTTGAAGCCTGTATCTTGCGAACGAAGCATCTCTAAAGAAAATGGTATGGCTCATTGTGCTTTCCAGAGGCTGCTCGACTATGTCCAGCAATGGGAGAACCCAACGACAGGTTTTCAGCCAATAATTTTTCGACGCCTGTATCTCGCGAACGCAGCATCTCCAGAGAGAGTAGTATGGCTCATTGTGCTTCACAGAGGCTTTCGACATTCTCCATCGGTGATAGAAACGAACGACAGGTAAATGATTTTTGAAGCCTGTATCTTGCGAACGAAGCATCTCTAAAGAAAATGGTATGGCTCATTGTGCTTTCCAGAGGCTGCTCGACTATGTCCAGCAATGGGAGAACCCAACGACAGGTTTTCAGCCAATAATTTTTCGACGCCTGTATCTCGCGAACGCAGCATCTCCAGAGAGAGTAGTATGGCTCATTGTGCTTCACAGAGGCTTTCGACATTCTCCATCGGTGATAGAAACGAACGACAGGTAAATGATTTTTGAAGCCTGTATCTTGCGAACGAAGCATCTCTAAAGAAAATGGTATGGCTCATTGTGCTTTCCAGAGGCTGCTCGACTATGTCCAGCAATGGGAGAACCCAACGACAGGTTTTCAGCCAATAATTTTTCGACGCCTGTATCTCGCGAACGCAGCATCTCCAGAGAGAGTAGTATGGCTCATTGTGCTTCACAGAGGCTTTCGACATTCTCCATCGGTGATAGAAACGAACGACAGGTAAATGATTTTTGAAGCCTGTATCTTGCGAACGAAGCATCTCTAAAGAAAATGGTATGGCTCATTGTGCTTTCCAGAGGCTGCTCGACTATGTCCAGCAATGGGAGAACCCAACGACAGGTTTTCAGCCAATAATTTTTCGACGCCTGTATCTCGCGAACGCAGCATCTCCAGAGAGAGTAGTATGGCTCATTGTGCTTCACAGAGGCTTTCGACATTCTCCATCGGTGATAGAAACGAACGACAGGTAAATGATTTTTGAAGCCTGTATCTTGCGAACGAAGCATCTCTAAAGAAAATGGTATGGCTCATTGTGCTTTCCAGAGGCTGCTCGACTATGTCCAGCAATGGGAGAACCCAACGACAGGTTTTCAGCCAATAATTTTTCGACGCCTGTATCTCGCGAACGCAGCATCTCCAGAGAGAGTAGTATGGCTCATTGTGCTTCACAGAGGCTTTCGACATTCTCCATCGGTGATAGAAACGAACGACAGGTAAATGATTTTTGAAGCCTGTATCTTGCGAACGAAGCATCTCTAAAGAAAATGGTATGGCTCATTGTGCTTTCCAGAGGCTGCTCGACTATGTCCAGCAATGGGAGAACCCAACGACAGGTTTTCAGCCAATAATTTTTCGACGCCTGTATCTCGCGAACGCAGCATCTCCAGAGAGAGTAGTATGGCTCATTGTGCTTCACAGAGGCTTTCGACATTCTCCATCGGTGATAGAAACGAACGACAGGTAAATGATTTTTGAAGCCTGTATCTTGCGAACGAAGCATCTCTAAAGAAAATGGTATGGCTCATTGTGCTTTCCAGAGGCTGCTCGACTATGTCCAGCAATGGGAGAACCCAACGACAGGTTTTCAGCCAATAATTTTTCGACGCCTGTATCTCGCGAACGCAGCATCTCCAGAGAGAGTAGTATGGCTCATTGTGCTTCACAGAGGCTTTCGACATTCTCCATCGGTGATAGAAACGAACGACAGGTAAATGATTTTTGAAGCCTGTATCTTGCGAACGAAGCATCTCTAAAGAAAATGGTATGGCTCATTGTGCTTTCCAGAGGCTGCTCGACTATGTCCAGCAATGGGAGAACCCAACGACAGGTTTTCAGCCAATAATTTTTCGACGCCTGT
Organism: Phytophthora tubulina; assembly: GCA_014706135.1. Taxonomy (NCBI): domain Eukaryota; phylum Oomycota; class Peronosporomycetes; order Peronosporales; family Peronosporaceae; genus Phytophthora; species Phytophthora tubulina. Next base: position 57,884 of record JACBOY010000215.1, read on the forward strand.
ATCTCGCGAACGCAGCATCTCCAGAGAGAGTAGTATGGCTCATTGTGCTTCACAGAGGCTTTCGACATTCTCCATCGGTGATAGAAACGAACGACAGGTAAATGATTTTTGAAGCCTGTATCTTGCGAACGAAGCATCTCTAAAGAAAATGGTATGGCTCATTGTGCTTTCCAGAGGCTGCTCGACTATGTCCAGCAATGGGAGAACCCAACGACAGGTTTTCAGCCAATAATTTTTCGACGCCTGTATCTCGCGAACGCAGCATCTCCAGAGAGAGTAGTATGGCTCATTGTGCTTCACAGAGGCTTTCGACATTCTCCATCGGTGATAGAAACGAACGACAGGTAAATGATTTTTGAAGCCTGTATCTTGCGAACGAAGCATCTCTAAAGAAAATGGTATGGCTCATTGTGCTTTCCAGAGGCTGCTCGACTATGTCCAGCAATGGGAGAACCCAACGACAGGTTTTCAGCCAATAATTTTTCGACGCCTGTATCTCGCGAACGCAGCATCTCCAGAGAGAGTAGTATGGCTCATTGTGCTTCACAGAGGCTTTCGACATTCTCCATCGGTGATAGAAACGAACGACAGGTAAATGATTTTTGAAGCCTGTATCTTGCGAACGAAGCATCTCTAAAGAAAATGGTATGGCTCATTGTGCTTTCCAGAGGCTGCTCGACTATGTCCAGCAATGGGAGAACCCAACGACAGGTTTTCAGCCAATAATTTTTCGACGCCTGTATCTCGCGAACGCAGCATCTCCAGAGAGAGTAGTATGGCTCATTGTGCTTCACAGAGGCTTTCGACATTCTCCATCGGTGATAGAAACGAACGACAGGTAAATGATTTTTGAAGCCTGTATCTTGCGAACGAAGCATCTCTAAAGAAAATGGTATGGCTCATTGTGCTTTCCAGAGGCTGCTCGACTATGTCCAGCAATGGGAGAACCCAACGACAGGTTTTCAGCCAATAATTTTTCGACGCCTGTATCTCGCGAACGCAGCATCTCCAGAGAGAGTAGTATGGCTCATTGTGCTTCACAGAGGCTTTCGACATTCTCCATCGGTGATAGAAACGAACGACAGGTAAATGATTTTTGAAGCCTGTATCTTGCGAACGAAGCATCTCTAAAGAAAATGGTATGGCTCATTGTGCTTTCCAGAGGCTGCTCGACTATGTCCAGCAATGGGAGAACCCAACGACAGGTTTTCAGCCAATAATTTTTCGACGCCTGTATCTCGCGAACGCAGCATCTCCAGAGAGAGTAGTATGGCTCATTGTGCTTCACAGAGGCTTTCGACATTCTCCATCGGTGATAGAAACGAACGACAGGTAAATGATTTTTGAAGCCTGTATCTTGCGAACGAAGCATCTCTAAAGAAAATGGTATGGCTCATTGTGCTTTCCAGAGGCTGCTCGACTATGTCCAGCAATGGGAGAACCCAACGACAGGTTTTCAGCCAATAATTTTTCGACGCCTGTATCTCGCGAACGCAGCATCTCCAGAGAGAGTAGTATGGCTCATTGTGCTTCACAGAGGCTTTCGACATTCTCCATCGGTGATAGAAACGAACGACAGGTAAATGATTTTTGAAGCCTGTATCTTGCGAACGAAGCATCTCTAAAGAAAATGGTATGGCTCATTGTGCTTTCCAGAGGCTGCTCGACTATGTCCAGCAATGGGAGAACCCAACGACAGGTTTTCAGCCAATAATTTTTCGACGCCTGTATCTCGCGAACGCAGCATCTCCAGAGAGAGTAGTATGGCTCATTGTGCTTCACAGAGGCTTTCGACATTCTCCATCGGTGATAGAAACGAACGACAGGTAAATGATTTTTGAAGCCTGTATCTTGCGAACGAAGCATCTCTAAAGAAAATGGTATGGCTCATTGTGCTTTCCAGAGGCTGCTCGACTATGTCCAGCAATGGGAGAACCCAACGACAGGTTTTCAGCCAATAATTTTTCGACGCCTGTATCTCGCGAACGCAGCATCTCCAGAGAGAGTAGTATGGCTCATTGTGCTTCACAGAGGCTTTCGACATTCTCCATCGGTGATAGAAACGAACGACAGGTAAATGATTTTTGAAGCCTGTATCTTGCGAACGAAGCATCTCTAAAGAAAATGGTATGGCTCATTGTGCTTTCCAGAGGCTGCTCGACTATGTCCAGCAATGGGAGAACCCAACGACAGGTTTTCAGCCAATAATTTTTCGACGCCTGTATCTCGCGAACGCAGCATCTCCAGAGAGAGTAGTATGGCTCATTGTGCTTCACAGAGGCTTTCGACATTCTCCATCGGTGATAGAAACGAACGACAGGTAAATGATTTTTGAAGCCTGTATCTTGCGAACGAAGCATCTCTAAAGAAAATGGTATGGCTCATTGTGCTTTCCAGAGGCTGCTCGACTATGTCCAGCAATGGGAGAACCCAACGACAGGTTTTCAGCCAATAATTTTTCGACGCCTGTATCTCGCGAACGCAGCATCTCCAGAGAGAGTAGTATGGCTCATTGTGCTTCACAGAGGCTTTCGACATTCTCCATCGGTGATAGAAACGAACGACAGGTAAATGATTTTTGAAGCCTGTATCTTGCGAACGAAGCATCTCTAAAGAAAATGGTATGGCTCATTGTGCTTTCCAGAGGCTGCTCGACTATGTCCAGCAATGGGAGAACCCAACGACAGGTTTTCAGCCAATAATTTTTCGACGCCTGTATCTCGCGAACGCAGCATCTCCAGAGAGAGTAGTATGGCTCATTGTGCTTCACAGAGGCTTTCGACATTCTCCATCGGTGATAGAAACGAACGACAGGTAAATGATTTTTGAAGCCTGTATCTTGCGAACGAAGCATCTCTAAAGAAAATGGTATGGCTCATTGTGCTTTCCAGAGGCTGCTCGACTATGTCCAGCAATGGGAGAACCCAACGACAGGTTTTCAGCCAATAATTTTTCGACGCCTGTATCTCGCGAACGCAGCATCTCCAGAGAGAGTAGTATGGCTCATTGTGCTTCACAGAGGCTTTCGACATTCTCCATCGGTGATAGAAACGAACGACAGGTAAATGATTTTTGAAGCCTGTATCTTGCGAACGAAGCATCTCTAAAGAAAATGGTATGGCTCATTGTGCTTTCCAGAGGCTGCTCGACTATGTCCAGCAATGGGAGAACCCAACGACAGGTTTTCAGCCAATAATTTTTCGACGCCTGTATCTCGCGAACGCAGCATCTCCAGAGAGAGTAGTATGGCTCATTGTGCTTCACAGAGGCTTTCGACATTCTCCATCGGTGATAGAAACGAACGACAGGTAAATGATTTTTGAAGCCTGTATCTTGCGAACGAAGCATCTCTAAAGAAAATGGTATGGCTCATTGTGCTTTCCAGAGGCTGCTCGACTATGTCCAGCAATGGGAGAACCCAACGACAGGTTTTCAGCCAATAATTTTTCGACGCCTGTATCTCGCGAACGCAGCATCTCCAGAGAGAGTAGTATGGCTCATTGTGCTTCACAGAGGCTTTCGACATTCTCCATCGGTGATAGAAACGAACGACAGGTAAATGATTTTTGAAGCCTGTATCTTGCGAACGAAGCATCTCTAAAGAAAATGGTATGGCTCATTGTGCTTTCCAGAGGCTGCTCGACTATGTCCAGCAATGGGAGAACCCAACGACAGGTTTTCAGCCAATAATTTTTCGACGCCTGTATCTCGCGAACGCAGCATCTCCAGAGAGAGTAGTATGGCTCATTGTGCTTCACAGAGGCTTTCGACATTCTCCATCGGTGATAGAAACGAACGACAGGTAAATGATTTTTGAAGCCTGTATCTTGCGAACGAAGCATCTCTAAAGAAAATGGTATGGCTCATTGTGCTTTCCAGAGGCTGCTCGACTATGTCCAGCAATGGGAGAACCCAACGACAGGTTTTCAGCCAATAATTTTTCGACGCCTGTATCTCGCGAACGCAGCATCTCCAGAGAGAGTAGTATGGCTCATTGTGCTTCACAGAGGCTTTCGACATTCTCCATCGGTGATAGAAACGAACGACAGGTAAATGATTTTTGAAGCCTGTATCTTGCGAACGAAGCATCTCTAAAGAAAATGGTATGGCTCATTGTGCTTTCCAGAGGCTGCTCGACTATGTCCAGCAATGGGAGAACCCAACGACAGGTTTTCAGCCAATAATTTTTCGACGCCTGTATCTCGCGAACGCAGCATCTCCAGAGAGAGTAGTATGGCTCATTGTGCTTCACAGAGGCTTTCGACATTCTCCATCGGTGATAGAAACGAACGACAGGTAAATGATTTTTGAAGCCTGTATCTTGCGAACGAAGCATCTCTAAAGAAAATGGTATGGCTCATTGTGCTTTCCAGAGGCTGCTCGACTATGTCCAGCAATGGGAGAACCCAACGACAGGTTTTCAGCCAATAATTTTTCGACGCCTGTATCTCGCGAACGCAGCATCTCCAGAGAGAGTAGTATGGCTCATTGTGCTTCACAGAGGCTTTCGACATTCTCCATCGGTGATAGAAACGAACGACAGGTAAATGATTTTTGAAGCCTGTATCTTGCGAACGAAGCATCTCTAAAGAAAATGGTATGGCTCATTGTGCTTTCCAGAGGCTGCTCGACTATGTCCAGCAATGGGAGAACCCAACGACAGGTTTTCAGCCAATAATTTTTCGACGCCTGTATCTCGCGAACGCAGCATCTCCAGAGAGAGTAGTATGGCTCATTGTGCTTCACAGAGGCTTTCGACATTCTCCATCGGTGATAGAAACGAACGACAGGTAAATGATTTTTGAAGCCTGTATCTTGCGAACGAAGCATCTCTAAAGAAAATGGTATGGCTCATTGTGCTTTCCAGAGGCTGCTCGACTATGTCCAGCAATGGGAGAACCCAACGACAGGTTTTCAGCCAATAATTTTTCGACGCCTGTATCTCGCGAACGCAGCATCTCCAGAGAGAGTAGTATGGCTCATTGTGCTTCACAGAGGCTTTCGACATTCTCCATCGGTGATAGAAACGAACGACAGGTAAATGATTTTTGAAGCCTGTATCTTGCGAACGAAGCATCTCTAAAGAAAATGGTATGGCTCATTGTGCTTTCCAGAGGCTGCTCGACTATGTCCAGCAATGGGAGAACCCAACGACAGGTTTTCAGCCAATAATTTTTCGACGCCTGTATCTCGCGAACGCAGCATCTCCAGAGAGAGTAGTATGGCTCATTGTGCTTCACAGAGGCTTTCGACATTCTCCATCGGTGATAGAAACGAACGACAGGTAAATGATTTTTGAAGCCTGTATCTTGCGAACGAAGCATCTCTAAAGAAAATGGTATGGCTCATTGTGCTTTCCAGAGGCTGCTCGACTATGTCCAGCAATGGGAGAACCCAACGACAGGTTTTCAGCCAATAATTTTTCGACGCCTGTATCTCGCGAACGCAGCATCTCCAGAGAGAGTAGTATGGCTCATTGTGCTTCACAGAGGCTTTCGACATTCTCCATCGGTGATAGAAACGAACGACAGGTAAATGATTTTTGAAGCCTGTATCTTGCGAACGAAGCATCTCTAAAGAAAATGGTATGGCTCATTGTGCTTTCCAGAGGCTGCTCGACTATGTCCAGCAATGGGAGAACCCAACGACAGGTTTTCAGCCAATAATTTTTCGACGCCTGTATCTCGCGAACGCAGCATCTCCAGAGAGAGTAGTATGGCTCATTGTGCTTCACAGAGGCTTTCGACATTCTCCATCGGTGATAGAAACGAACGACAGGTAAATGATTTTTGAAGCCTGTATCTTGCGAACGAAGCATCTCTAAAGAAAATGGTATGGCTCATTGTGCTTTCCAGAGGCTGCTCGACTATGTCCAGCAATGGGAGAACCCAACGACAGGTTTTCAGCCAATAATTTTTCGACGCCTGTATCTCGCGAACGCAGCATCTCCAGAGAGAGTAGTATGGCTCATTGTGCTTCACAGAGGCTTTCGACATTCTCCATCGGTGATAGAAACGAACGACAGGTAAATGATTTTTGAAGCCTGTATCTTGCGAACGAAGCATCTCTAAAGAAAATGGTATGGCTCATTGTGCTTTCCAGAGGCTGCTCGACTATGTCCAGCAATGGGAGAACCCAACGACAGGTTTTCAGCCAATAATTTTTCGACGCCTGTATCTCGCGAACGCAGCATCTCCAGAGAGAGTAGTATGGCTCATTGTGCTTCACAGAGGCTTTCGACATTCTCCATCGGTGATAGAAACGAACGACAGGTAAATGATTTTTGAAGCCTGTATCTTGCGAACGAAGCATCTCTAAAGAAAATGGTATGGCTCATTGTGCTTTCCAGAGGCTGCTCGACTATGTCCAGCAATGGGAGAACCCAACGACAGGTTTTCAGCCAATAATTTTTCGACGCCTGTATCTCGCGAACGCAGCATCTCCAGAGAGAGTAGTATGGCTCATTGTGCTTCACAGAGGCTTTCGACATTCTCCATCGGTGATAGAAACGAACGACAGGTAAATGATTTTTGAAGCCTGTATCTTGCGAACGAAGCATCTCTAAAGAAAATGGTATGGCTCATTGTGCTTTCCAGAGGCTGCTCGACTATGTCCAGCAATGGGAGAACCCAACGACAGGTTTTCAGCCAATAATTTTTCGACGCCTGTATCTCGCGAACGCAGCATCTCCAGAGAGAGTAGTATGGCTCATTGTGCTTCACAGAGGCTTTCGACATTCTCCATCGGTGATAGAAACGAACGACAGGTAAATGATTTTTGAAGCCTGTATCTTGCGAACGAAGCATCTCTAAAGAAAATGGTATGGCTCATTGTGCTTTCCAGAGGCTGCTCGACTATGTCCAGCAATGGGAGAACCCAACGACAGGTTTTCAGCCAATAATTTTTCGACGCCTGTATCTCGCGAACGCAGCATCTCCAGAGAGAGTAGTATGGCTCATTGTGCTTCACAGAGGCTTTCGACATTCTCCATCGGTGATAGAAACGAACGACAGGTAAATGATTTTTGAAGCCTGTATCTTGCGAACGAAGCATCTCTAAAGAAAATGGTATGGCTCATTGTGCTTTCCAGAGGCTGCTCGACTATGTCCAGCAATGGGAGAACCCAACGACAGGTTTTCAGCCAATAATTTTTCGACGCCTGTATCTCGCGAACGCAGCATCTCCAGAGAGAGTAGTATGGCTCATTGTGCTTCACAGAGGCTTTCGACATTCTCCATCGGTGATAGAAACGAACGACAGGTAAATGATTTTTGAAGCCTGTATCTTGCGAACGAAGCATCTCTAAAGAAAATGGTATGGCTCATTGTGCTTTCCAGAGGCTGCTCGACTATGTCCAGCAATGGGAGAACCCAACGACAGGTTTTCAGCCAATAATTTTTCGACGCCTGTATCTCGCGAACGCAGCATCTCCAGAGAGAGTAGTATGGCTCATTGTGCTTCACAGAGGCTTTCGACATTCTCCATCGGTGATAGAAACGAACGACAGGTAAATGATTTTTGAAGCCTGTATCTTGCGAACGAAGCATCTCTAAAGAAAATGGTATGGCTCATTGTGCTTTCCAGAGGCTGCTCGACTATGTCCAGCAATGGGAGAACCCAACGACAGGTTTTCAGCCAATAATTTTTCGACGCCTGTATCTCGCGAACGCAGCATCTCCAGAGAGAGTAGTATGGCTCATTGTGCTTCACAGAGGCTTTCGACATTCTCCATCGGTGATAGAAACGAACGACAGGTAAATGATTTTTGAAGCCTGTATCTTGCGAACGAAGCATCTCTAAAGAAAATGGTATGGCTCATTGTGCTTTCCAGAGGCTGCTCGACTATGTCCAGCAATGGGAGAACCCAACGACAGGTTTTCAGCCAATAATTTTTCGACGCCTGTATCTCGCGAACGCAGCATCTCCAGAGAGAGTAGTATGGCTCATTGTGCTTCACAGAGGCTTTCGACATTCTCCATCGGTGATAGAAACGAACGACAGGTAAATGATTTTTGAAGCCTGTATCTTGCGAACGAAGCATCTCTAAAGAAAATGGTATGGCTCATTGTGCTTTCCAGAGGCTGCTCGACTATGTCCAGCAATGGGAGAACCCAACGACAGGTTTTCAGCCAATAATTTTTCGACGCCTGTATCTCGCGAACGCAGCATCTCCAGAGAGAGTAGTATGGCTCATTGTGCTTCACAGAGGCTTTCGACATTCTCCATCGGTGATAGAAACGAACGACAGGTAAATGATTTTTGAAGCCTGTATCTTGCGAACGAAGCATCTCTAAAGAAAATGGTATGGCTCATTGTGCTTTCCAGAGGCTGCTCGACTATGTCCAGCAATGGGAGAACCCAACGACAGGTTTTCAGCCAATAATTTTTCGACGCCTGTATCTCGCGAACGCAGCATCTCCAGAGAGAGTAGTATGGCTCATTGTGCTTCACAGAGGCTTTCGACATTCTCCATCGGTGATAGAAACGAACGACAGGTAAATGATTTTTGAAGCCTGTATCTTGCGAACGAAGCATCTCTAAAGAAAATGGTATGGCTCATTGTGCTTTCCAGAGGCTGCTCGACTATGTCCAGCAATGGGAGAACCCAACGACAGGTTTTCAGCCAATAATTTTTCGACGCCTGTATCTCGCGAACGCAGCATCTCCAGAGAGAGTAGTATGGCTCATTGTGCTTCACAGAGGCTTTCGACATTCTCCATCGGTGATAGAAACGAACGACAGGTAAATGATTTTTGAAGCCTGTATCTTGCGAACGAAGCATCTCTAAAGAAAATGGTATGGCTCATTGTGCTTTCCAGAGGCTGCTCGACTATGTCCAGCAATGGGAGAACCCAACGACAGGTTTTCAGCCAATAATTTTTCGACGCCTGTATCTCGCGAACGCAGCATCTCCAGAGAGAGTAGTATGGCTCATTGTGCTTCACAGAGGCTTTCGACATTCTCCATCGGTGATAGAAACGAACGACAGGTAAATGATTTTTGAAGCCTGTATCTTGCGAACGAAGCATCTCTAAAGAAAATGGTATGGCTCATTGTGCTTTCCAGAGGCTGCTCGACTATGTCCAGCAATGGGAGAACCCAACGACAGGTTTTCAGCCAATAATTTTTCGACGCCTGTATCTCGCGAACGCAGCATCTCCAGAGAGAGTAGTATGGCTCATTGTGCTTCACAGAGGCTTTCGACATTCTCCATCGGTGATAGAAACGAACGACAGGTAAATGATTTTTGAAGCCTGTATCTTGCGAACGAAGCATCTCTAAAGAAAATGGTATGGCTCATTGTGCTTTCCAGAGGCTGCTCGACTATGTCCAGCAATGGGAGAACCCAACGACAGGTTTTCAGCCAATAATTTTTCGACGCCTGTATCTCGCGAACGCAGCATCTCCAGAGAGAGTAGTATGGCTCATTGTGCTTCACAGAGGCTTTCGACATTCTCCATCGGTGATAGAAACGAACGACAGGTAAATGATTTTTGAAGCCTGTATCTTGCGAACGAAGCATCTCTAAAGAAAATGGTATGGCTCATTGTGCTTTCCAGAGGCTGCTCGACTATGTCCAGCAATGGGAGAACCCAACGACAGGTTTTCAGCCAATAATTTTTCGACGCCTGTATCTCGCGAACGCAGCATCTCCAGAGAGAGTAGTATGGCTCATTGTGCTTCACAGAGGCTTTCGACATTCTCCATCGGTGATAGAAACGAACGACAGGTAAATGATTTTTGAAGCCTGTATCTTGCGAACGAAGCATCTCTAAAGAAAATGGTATGGCTCATTGTGCTTTCCAGAGGCTGCTCGACTATGTCCAGCAATGGGAGAACCCAACGACAGGTTTTCAGCCAATAATTTTTCGACGCCTGTATCTCGCGAACGCAGCATCTCCAGAGAGAGTAGTATGGCTCATTGTGCTTCACAGAGGCTTTCGACATTCTCCATCGGTGATAGAAACGAACGACAGGTAAATGATTTTTGAAGCCTGTATCTTGCGAACGAAGCATCTCTAAAGAAAATGGTATGGCTCATTGTGCTTTCCAGAGGCTGCTCGACTATGTCCAGCAATGGGAGAACCCAACGACAGGTTTTCAGCCAATAATTTTTCGACGCCTGTATCTCGCGAACGCAGCATCTCCAGAGAGAGTAGTATGGCTCATTGTGCTTCACAGAGGCTTTCGACATTCTCCATCGGTGATAGAAACGAACGACAGGTAAATGATTTTTGAAGCCTGTATCTTGCGAACGAAGCATCTCTAAAGAAAATGGTATGGCTCATTGTGCTTTCCAGAGGCTGCTCGACTATGTCCAGCAATGGGAGAACCCAACGACAGGTTTTCAGCCAATAATTTTTCGACGCCTGTATCTCGCGAACGCAGCATCTCCAGAGAGAGTAGTATGGCTCATTGTGCTTCACAGAGGCTTTCGACATTCTCCATCGGTGATAGAAACGAACGACAGGTAAATGATTTTTGAAGCCTGTATCTTGCGAACGAAGCATCTCTAAAGAAAATGGTATGGCTCATTGTGCTTTCCAGAGGCTGCTCGACTATGTCCAGCAATGGGAGAACCCAACGACAGGTTTTCAGCCAATAATTTTTCGACGCCTGTATCTCGCGAACGCAGCATCTCCAGAGAGAGTAGTATGGCTCATTGTGCTTCACAGAGGCTTTCGACATTCTCCATCGGTGATAGAAACGAACGACAGGTAAATGATTTTTGAAGCCTGTATCTTGCGAACGAAGCATCTCTAAAGAAAATGGTATGGCTCATTGTGCTTTCCAGAGGCTGCTCGACTATGTCCAGCAATGGGAGAACCCAACGACAGGTTTTCAGCCAATAATTTTTCGACGCCTGTATCTCGCGAACGCAGCATCTCCAGAGAGAGTAGTATGGCTCATTGTGCTTCACAGAGGCTTTCGACATTCTCCATCGGTGATAGAAACGAACGACAGGTAAATGATTTTTGAAGCCTGTATCTTGCGAACGAAGCATCTCTAAAGAAAATGGTATGGCTCATTGTGCTTTCCAGAGGCTGCTCGACTATGTCCAGCAATGGGAGAACCCAACGACAGGTTTTCAGCCAATAATTTTTCGACGCCTGTATCTCGCGAACGCAGCATCTCCAGAGAGAGTAGTATGGCTCATTGTGCTTCACAGAGGCTTTCGACATTCTCCATCGGTGATAGAAACGAACGACAGGTAAATGATTTTTGAAGCCTGTATCTTGCGAACGAAGCATCTCTAAAGAAAATGGTATGGCTCATTGTGCTTTCCAGAGGCTGCTCGACTATGTCCAGCAATGGGAGAACCCAACGACAGGTTTTCAGCCAATAATTTTTCGACGCCTGTATCTCGCGAACGCAGCATCTCCAGAGAGAGTAGTATGGCTCATTGTGCTTCACAGAGGCTTTCGACATTCTCCATCGGTGATAGAAACGAACGACAGGTAAATGATTTTTGAAGCCTGTATCTTGCGAACGAAGCATCTCTAAAGAAAATGGTATGGCTCATTGTGCTTTCCAGAGGCTGCTCGACTATGTCCAGCAATGGGAGAACCCAACGACAGGTTTTCAGCCAATAATTTTTCGACGCCTGTATCTCGCGAACGCAGCATCTCCAGAGAGAGTAGTATGGCTCATTGTGCTTCACAGAGGCTTTCGACATTCTCCATCGGTGATAGAAACGAACGACAGGTAAATGATTTTTGAAGCCTGTATCTTGCGAACGAAGCATCTCTAAAGAAAATGGTATGGCTCATTGTGCTTTCCAGAGGCTGCTCGACTATGTCCAGCAATGGGAGAACCCAACGACAGGTTTTCAGCCAATAATTTTTCGACGCCTGTATCTCGCGAACGCAGCATCTCCAGAGAGAGTAGTATGGCTCATTGTGCTTCACAGAGGCTTTCGACATTCTCCATCGGTGATAGAAACGAACGACAGGTAAATGATTTTTGAAGCCTGTATCTTGCGAACGAAGCATCTCTAAAGAAAATGGTATGGCTCATTGTGCTTTCCAGAGGCTGCTCGACTATGTCCAGCAATGGGAGAACCCAACGACAGGTTTTCAGCCAATAATTTTTCGACGCCTGTATCTCGCGAACGCAGCATCTCCAGAGAGAGTAGTATGGCTCATTGTGCTTCACAGAGGCTTTCGACATTCTCCATCGGTGATAGAAACGAACGACAGGTAAATGATTTTTGAAGCCTGTATCTTGCGAACGAAGCATCTCTAAAGAAAATGGTATGGCTCATTGTGCTTTCCAGAGGCTGCTCGACTATGTCCAGCAATGGGAGAACCCAACGACAGGTTTTCAGCCAATAATTTTTCGACGCCTGTATCTCGCGAACGCAGCATCTCCAGAGAGAGTAGTATGGCTCATTGTGCTTCACAGAGGCTTTCGACATTCTCCATCGGTGATAGAAACGAACGACAGGTAAATGATTTTTGAAGCCTGTATCTTGCGAACGAAGCATCTCTAAAGAAAATGGTATGGCTCATTGTGCTTTCCAGAGGCTGCTCGACTATGTCCAGCAATGGGAGAACCCAACGACAGGTTTTCAGCCAATAATTTTTCGACGCCTGTATCTCGCGAACGCAGCATCTCCAGAGAGAGTAGTATGGCTCATTGTGCTTCACAGAGGCTTTCGACATTCTCCATCGGTGATAGAAACGAACGACAGGTAAATGATTTTTGAAGCCTGTATCTTGCGAACGAAGCATCTCTAAAGAAAATGGTATGGCTCATTGTGCTTTCCAGAGGCTGCTCGACTATGTCCAGCAATGGGAGAACCCAACGACAGGTTTTCAGCCAATAATTTTTCGACGCCTGTATCTCGCGAACGCAGCATCTCCAGAGAGAGTAGTATGGCTCATTGTGCTTCACAGAGGCTTTCGACATTCTCCATCGGTGATAGAAACGAACGACAGGTAAATGATTTTTGAAGCCTGTATCTTGCGAACGAAGCATCTCTAAAGAAAATGGTATGGCTCATTGTGCTTTCCAGAGGCTGCTCGACTATGTCCAGCAATGGGAGAACCCAACGACAGGTTTTCAGCCAATAATTTTTCGACGCCTGTATCTCGCGAACGCAGCATCTCCAGAGAGAGTAGTATGGCTCATTGTGCTTCACAGAGGCTTTCGACATTCTCCATCGGTGATAGAAACGAACGACAGGTAAATGATTTTTGAAGCCTGTATCTTGCGAACGAAGCATCTCTAAAGAAAATGGTATGGCTCATTGTGCTTTCCAGAGGCTGCTCGACTATGTCCAGCAATGGGAGAACCCAACGACAGGTTTTCAGCCAATAATTTTTCGACGCCTGTATCTCGCGAACGCAGCATCTCCAGAGAGAGTAGTATGGCTCATTGTGCTTCACAGAGGCTTTCGACATTCTCCATCGGTGATAGAAACGAACGACAGGTAAATGATTTTTGAAGCCTGTATCTTGCGAACGAAGCATCTCTAAAGAAAATGGTATGGCTCATTGTGCTTTCCAGAGGCTGCTCGACTATGTCCAGCAATGGGAGAACCCAACGACAGGTTTTCAGCCAATAATTTTTCGACGCCTGTATCTCGCGAACGCAGCATCTCCAGAGAGAGTAGTATGGCTCATTGTGCTTCACAGAGGCTTTCGACATTCTCCATCGGTGATAGAAACGAACGACAGGTAAATGATTTTTGAAGCCTGTATCTTGCGAACGAAGCATCTCTAAAGAAAATGGTATGGCTCATTGTGCTTTCCAGAGGCTGCTCGACTATGTCCAGCAATGGGAGAACCCAACGACAGGTTTTCAGCCAATAATTTTTCGACGCCTGTATCTCGCGAACGCAGCATCTCCAGAGAGAGTAGTATGGCTCATTGTGCTTCACAGAGGCTTTCGACATTCTCCATCGGTGATAGAAACGAACGACAGGTAAATGATTTTTGAAGCCTGTATCTTGCGAACGAAGCATCTCTAAAGAAAATGGTATGGCTCATTGTGCTTTCCAGAGGCTGCTCGACTATGTCCAGCAATGGGAGAACCCAACGACAGGTTTTCAGCCAATAATTTTTCGACGCCTGTATCTCGCGAACGCAGCATCTCCAGAGAGAGTAGTATGGCTCATTGTGCTTCACAGAGGCTTTCGACATTCTCCATCGGTGATAGAAACGAACGACAGGTAAATGATTTTTGAAGCCTGTATCTTGCGAACGAAGCATCTCTAAAGAAAATGGTATGGCTCATTGTGCTTTCCAGAGGCTGCTCGACTATGTCCAGCAATGGGAGAACCCAACGACAGGTTTTCAGCCAATAATTTTTCGACGCCTGTATCTCGCGAACGCAGCATCTCCAGAGAGAGTAGTATGGCTCATTGTGCTTCACAGAGGCTTTCGACATTCTCCATCGGTGATAGAAACGAACGACAGGTAAATGATTTTTGAAGCCTGTATCTTGCGAACGAAGCATCTCTAAAGAAAATGGTATGGCTCATTGTGCTTTCCAGAGGCTGCTCGACTATGTCCAGCAATGGGAGAACCCAACGACAGGTTTTCAGCCAATAATTTTTCGACGCCTGTATCTCGCGAACGCAGCATCTCCAGAGAGAGTAGTATGGCTCATTGTGCTTCACAGAGGCTTTCGACATTCTCCATCGGTGATAGAAACGAACGACAGGTAAATGATTTTTGAAGCCTGTATCTTGCGAACGAAGCATCTCTAAAGAAAATGGTATGGCTCATTGTGCTTTCCAGAGGCTGCTCGACTATGTCCAGCAATGGGAGAACCCAACGACAGGTTTTCAGCCAATAATTTTTCGACGCCTGTATCTCGCGAACGCAGCATCTCCAGAGAGAGTAGTATGGCTCATTGTGCTTCACAGAGGCTTTCGACATTCTCCATCGGTGATAGAAACGAACGACAGGTAAATGATTTTTGAAGCCTGTATCTTGCGAACGAAGCATCTCTAAAGAAAATGGTATGGCTCATTGTGCTTTCCAGAGGCTGCTCGACTATGTCCAGCAATGGGAGAACCCAACGACAGGTTTTCAGCCAATAATTTTTCGACGCCTGTATCTCGCGAACGCAGCATCTCCAGAGAGAGTAGTATGGCTCATTGTGCTTCACAGAGGCTTTCGACATTCTCCATCGGTGATAGAAACGAACGACAGGTAAATGATTTTTGAAGCCTGTATCTTGCGAACGAAGCATCTCTAAAGAAAATGGTATGGCTCATTGTGCTTTCCAGAGGCTGCTCGACTATGTCCAGCAATGGGAGAACCCAACGACAGGTTTTCAGCCAATAATTTTTCGACGCCTGTATCTCGCGAACGCAGCATCTCCAGAGAGAGTAGTATGGCTCATTGTGCTTCACAGAGGCTTTCGACATTCTCCATCGGTGATAGAAACGAACGACAGGTAAATGATTTTTGAAGCCTGTATCTTGCGAACGAAGCATCTCTAAAGAAAATGGTATGGCTCATTGTGCTTTCCAGAGGCTGCTCGACTATGTCCAGCAATGGGAGAACCCAACGACAGGTTTTCAGCCAATAATTTTTCGACGCCTGTATCTCGCGAACGCAGCATCTCCAGAGAGAGTAGTATGGCTCATTGTGCTTCACAGAGGCTTTCGACATTCTCCATCGGTGATAGAAACGAACGACAGGTAAATGATTTTTGAAGCCTGTATCTTGCGAACGAAGCATCTCTAAAGAAAATGGTATGGCTCATTGTGCTTTCCAGAGGCTGCTCGACTATGTCCAGCAATGGGAGAACCCAACGACAGGTTTTCAGCCAATAATTTTTCGACGCCTGTATCTCGCGAACGCAGCATCTCCAGAGAGAGTAGTATGGCTCATTGTGCTTCACAGAGGCTTTCGACATTCTCCATCGGTGATAGAAACGAACGACAGGTAAATGATTTTTGAAGCCTGTATCTTGCGAACGAAGCATCTCTAAAGAAAATGGTATGGCTCATTGTGCTTTCCAGAGGCTGCTCGACTATGTCCAGCAATGGGAGAACCCAACGACAGGTTTTCAGCCAATAATTTTTCGACGCCTGTATCTCGCGAACGCAGCATCTCCAGAGAGAGTAGTATGGCTCATTGTGCTTCACAGAGGCTTTCGACATTCTCCATCGGTGATAGAAACGAACGACAGGTAAATGATTTTTGAAGCCTGTATCTTGCGAACGAAGCATCTCTAAAGAAAATGGTATGGCTCATTGTGCTTTCCAGAGGCTGCTCGACTATGTCCAGCAATGGGAGAACCCAACGACAGGTTTTCAGCCAATAATTTTTCGACGCCTGTATCTCGCGAACGCAGCATCTCCAGAGAGAGTAGTATGGCTCATTGTGCTTCACAGAGGCTTTCGACATTCTCCATCGGTGATAGAAACGAACGACAGGTAAATGATTTTTGAAGCCTGTATCTTGCGAACGAAGCATCTCTAAAGAAAATGGTATGGCTCATTGTGCTTTCCAGAGGCTGCTCGACTATGTCCAGCAATGGGAGAACCCAACGACAGGTTTTCAGCCAATAATTTTTCGACGCCTGTATCTCGCGAACGCAGCATCTCCAGAGAGAGTAGTATGGCTCATTGTGCTTCACAGAGGCTTTCGACATTCTCCATCGGTGATAGAAACGAACGACAGGTAAATGATTTTGAAGCCTGTATCTTGCGAACGAAGCATCTCTAAAGAAAATGGTATGGCTCATTGTGCGAACGAAGGATAAATGATTTTGAAGCCTGTATCTTGCGAACGAAGCATCTCTAAAGAAAATGGTATGGCTCATTGTGCTTTCCAGAGGCTGCTCGACTATGTCCAGCAATGGGAGAACCCAACGACAGGTTTTCAGCCAATAATTTTTCGACGCCTGTATCTCGCGAACGCAGCATCTCCAGAGAGAGTAGTATGGCTCATTGTGCTTCACAGAGGCTTTCGACATTCTCCATCGGTGATAGAAACGAACGACAGGTAAATGATTTTTGAAGCCTGTATCTTGCGAACGAAGCATCTCTAAAGAAAATGGTATGGCTCATTGTGCTTTCCAGAGGCTGCTCGACTATGTCCAGCAATGGGAGAACCCAACGACAGGTTTTCAGCCAATAATTTTTCGACGCCTGTATCTCGCGAACGCAGCATCTCCAGAGAGAGTAGTATGGCTCATTGTGCTTCACAGAGGCTTTCGACATTCTCCATCGGTGATAGAAACGAACGACAGGTAAATGATTTTTGAAGCCTGTATCTTGCGAACGAAGCATCTCTAAAGAAAATGGTATGGCTCATTGTGCTTTCCAGAGGCTGCTCGACTATGTCCAGCAATGGGAGAACCCAACGACAGGTTTTCAGCCAATAATTTTTCGACGCCTGTATCTCGCGAACGCAGCATCTCCAGAGAGAGTAGTATGGCTCATTGTGCTTCACAGAGGCTTTCGACATTCTCCATCGGTGATAGAAACGAACGACAGGTAAATGATTTTTGAAGCCTGTATCTTGCGAACGAAGCATCTCTAAAGAAAATGGTATGGCTCATTGTGCTTTCCAGAGGCTGCTCGACTATGTCCAGCAATGGGAGAACCCAACGACAGGTTTTCAGCCAATAATTTTTCGACGCCTGTATCTCGCGAACGCAGCATCTCCAGAGAGAGTAGTATGGCTCATTGTGCTTCACAGAGGCTTTCGACATTCTCCATCGGTGATAGAAACGAACGACAGGTAAATGATTTTTGAAGCCTGTATCTTGCGAACGAAGCATCTCTAAAGAAAATGGTATGGCTCATTGTGCTTTCCAGAGGCTGCTCGACTATGTCCAGCAATGGGAGAACCCAACGACAGGTTTTCAGCCAATAATTTTTCGACGCCTGTATCTCGCGAACGCAGCATCTCCAGAGAGAGTAGTATGGCTCATTGTGCTTCACAGAGGCTTTCGACATTCTCCATCGGTGATAGAAACGAACGACAGGTAAATGATTTTTGAAGCCTGTATCTTGCGAACGAAGCATCTCTAAAGAAAATGGTATGGCTCATTGTGCTTTCCAGAGGCTGCTCGACTATGTCCAGCAATGGGAGAACCCAACGACAGGTTTTCAGCCAATAATTTTTCGACGCCTGTATCTCGCGAACGCAGCATCTCCAGAGAGAGTAGTATGGCTCATTGTGCTTCACAGAGGCTTTCGACATTCTCCATCGGTGATAGAAACGAACGACAGGTAAATGATTTTTGAAGCCTGTATCTTGCGAACGAAGCATCTCTAAAGAAAATGGTATGGCTCATTGTGCTTTCCAGAGGCTGCTCGACTATGTCCAGCAATGGGAGAACCCAACGACAGGTTTTCAGCCAATAATTTTTCGACGCCTGTATCTCGCGAACGCAGCATCTCCAGAGAGAGTAGTATGGCTCATTGTGCTTCACAGAGGCTTTCGACATTCTCCATCGGTGATAGAAACGAACGACAGGTAAATGATTTTTGAAGCCTGTATCTTGCGAACGAAGCATCTCTAAAGAAAATGGTATGGCTCATTGTGCTTTCCAGAGGCTGCTCGACTATGTCCAGCAATGGGAGAACCCAACGACAGGTTTTCAGCCAATAATTTTTCGACGCCTGTATCTCGCGAACGCAGCATCTCCAGAGAGAGTAGTATGGCTCATTGTGCTTCACAGAGGCTTTCGACATTCTCCATCGGTGATAGAAACGAACGACAGGTAAATGATTTTGAAGCCTGTATCTTGCGAACGAAGCATCTCTAAAGAAAATGGTATGGCTCATTGTGCTTTCCAGAGGCTGCTCGACTATGTCCAGCAATGGGAGAACCCAACGACAGGTTTTCAGCCAATAATTTTTCGACGCCTGTATCTCGCGAACGCAGCATCTCCAGAGAGAGTAGTATGGCTCATTGTGCTTCACAGAGGCTTTCGACATTCTCCATCGGTGATAGAAACGAACGACAGGTAAATGATTTTGAAGCCTGTATCTTGCGAACGAAGCATCTCTAAAGAAAATGGTATGGCTCATTGTGCTTTCCAGAGGCTGCTCGACTATGTCCAGCAATGGGAGAACCCAACGACAGGTTTTCAGCCAATAATTTTTCGACGCCTGTATCTCGCGAACGCAGCATCTCCAGAGAGAGTAGTATGGCTCATTGTGCTTCACAGAGGCTTTCGACATTCTCCATCGGTGATAGAAACGAACGACAGGTAAATGATTTTGAAGCCTGTATCTTGCGAACGAAGCATCTCTAAAGAAAATGGTATGGCTCATTGTGCTTTCCAGAGGCTGCTCGACTATGTCCAGCAATGGGAGAACCCAACGACAGGTTTTCAGCCAATAATTTTTCGACGCCTGTATCTCGCGAACGCAGCATCTCCAGAGAGAGTAGTATGGCTCATTGTGCTTCACAGAGGCTTTCGACATTCTCCATCGGTGATAGAAACGAACGACAGGTAAATGATTTTTGAAGCCTGTATCTTGCGAACGAAGCATCTCTAAAGAAAATGGTATGGCTCATTGTGCTTTCCAGAGGCTGCTCGACTATGTCCAGCAATGGGAGAACCCAACGACAGGTTTTCAGCCAATAATTTTTCGACGCCTGTATCTCGCGAACGCAGCATCTCCAGAGAGAGTAGTATGGCTCATTGTGCTTCACAGAGGCTTTCGACATTCTCCATCGGTGATAGAAACGAACGACAGGTAAATGATTTTTGAAGCCTGTATCTTGCGAACGAAGCATCTCTAAAGAAAATGGTATGGCTCATTGTGCTTTCCAGAGGCTGCTCGACTATGTCCAGCAATGGGAGAACCCAACGACAGGTTTTCAGCCAATAATTTTTCGACGCCTGTATCTCGCGAACGCAGCATCTCCAGAGAGAGTAGTATGGCTCATTGTGCTTCACAGAGGCTTTCGACATTCTCCATCGGTGATAGAAACGAACGACAGGTAAATGATTTTTGAAGCCTGTATCTTGCGAACGAAGCATCTCTAAAGAAAATGGTATGGCTCATTGTGCTTTCCAGAGGCTGCTCGACTATGTCCAGCAATGGGAGAACCCAACGACAGGTTTTCAGCCAATAATTTTTCGACGCCTGTATCTCGCGAACGCAGCATCTCCAGAGAGAGTAGTATGGCTCATTGTGCTTCACAGAGGCTTTCGACATTCTCCATCGGTGATAGAAACGAACGACAGGTAAATGATTTTTGAAGCCTGTATCTTGCGAACGAAGCATCTCTAAAGAAAATGGTATGGCTCATTGTGCTTTCCAGAGGCTGCTCGACTATGTCCAGCAATGGGAGAACCCAACGACAGGTTTTCAGCCAATAATTTTTCGACGCCTGTATCTCGCGAACGCAGCATCTCCAGAGAGAGTAGTATGGCTCATTGTGCTTCACAGAGGCTTTCGACATTCTCCATCGGTGATAGAAACGAACGACAGGTAAATGATTTTTGAAGCCTGTATCTTGCGAACGAAGCATCTCTAAAGAAAATGGTATGGCTCATTGTGCTTTCCAGAGGCTGCTCGACTATGTCCAGCAATGGGAGAACCCAACGACAGGTTTTCAGCCAATAATTTTTCGACGCCTGTATCTCGCGAACGCAGCATCTCCAGAGAGAGTAGTATGGCTCATTGTGCTTCACAGAGGCTTTCGACATTCTCCATCGGTGATAGAAACGAACGACAGGTAAATGATTTTTGAAGCCTGTATCTTGCGAACGAAGCATCTCTAAAGAAAATGGTATGGCTCATTGTGCTTTCCAGAGGCTGCTCGACTATGTCCAGCAATGGGAGAACCCAACGACAGGTTTTCAGCCAATAATTTTTCGACGCCTGTATCTCGCGAACGCAGCATCTCCAGAGAGAGTAGTATGGCTCATTGTGCTTCACAGAGGCTTTCGACATTCTCCATCGGTGATAGAAACGAACGACAGGTAAATGATTTTGAAGCCTGTATCTTGCGAACGAAGCATCTCTAAAGAAAATGGTATGGCTCATTGTGCTTTCCAGAGGCTGCTCGACTATGTCCAGCAATGG
The DNA here is from genome assembly GCA_014706135.1 of Phytophthora tubulina. Lineage (NCBI taxonomy): Eukaryota > Oomycota > Peronosporomycetes > Peronosporales > Peronosporaceae > Phytophthora > Phytophthora tubulina. The sequence goes on from JACBOY010000215.1 coordinate 78,906, forward strand.
GAGAACCCAACGACAGGTTTTCAGCCAATAATTTTTCGACGCCTGTATCTCGCGAACGCAGCATCTCCAGAGAGAGTAGTATGGCTCATTGTGCTTCACAGAGGCTTTCGACATTCTCCATCGGTGATAGAAACGAACGACAGGTAAATGATTTTGAAGCCTGTATCTTGCGAACGAAGGCTTTCGACATTCTCCATCGGTGATAGAAACGAACGACAGGTAAATGATTTTGAAGCCTGTATCTTGCGAACGAAGCATCTCTAAAGAAAATGGTATGGCTCATTGTGCTTTCCAGAGGCTGCTCGACTATGTCCAGCAATGGGAGAACCCAACGACAGGTTTTCAGCCAATAATTTTTCGACGCCTGTATCTCGCGAACGCAGCATCTCCAGAGAGAGTAGTATGGCTCATTGTGCTTCACAGAGGCTTTCGACATTCTCCATCGGTGATAGAAACGAACGACAGGTAAATGATTTTTGAAGCCTGTATCTTGCGAACGAAGCATCTCTAAAGAAAATGGTATGGCTCATTGTGCTTTCCAGAGGCTGCTCGACTATGTCCAGCAATGGGAGAACCCAACGACAGGTTTTCAGCCAATAATTTTTCGACGCCTGTATCTCGCGAACGCAGCATCTCCAGAGAGAGTAGTATGGCTCATTGTGCTTCACAGAGGCTTTCGACATTCTCCATCGGTGATAGAAACGAACGACAGGTAAATGATTTTTGAAGCCTGTATCTTGCGAACGAAGCATCTCTAAAGAAAATGGTATGGCTCATTGTGCTTTCCAGAGGCTGCTCGACTATGTCCAGCAATGGGAGAACCCAACGACAGGTTTTCAGCCAATAATTTTTCGACGCCTGTATCTCGCGAACGCAGCATCTCCAGAGAGAGTAGTATGGCTCATTGTGCTTCACAGAGGCTTTCGACATTCTCCATCGGTGATAGAAACGAACGACAGGTAAATGATTTTTGAAGCCTGTATCTTGCGAACGAAGCATCTCTAAAGAAAATGGTATGGCTCATTGTGCTTTCCAGAGGCTGCTCGACTATGTCCAGCAATGGGAGAACCCAACGACAGGTTTTCAGCCAATAATTTTTCGACGCCTGTATCTCGCGAACGCAGCATCTCCAGAGAGAGTAGTATGGCTCATTGTGCTTCACAGAGGCTTTCGACATTCTCCATCGGTGATAGAAACGAACGACAGGTAAATGATTTTTGAAGCCTGTATCTTGCGAACGAAGCATCTCTAAAGAAAATGGTATGGCTCATTGTGCTTTCCAGAGGCTGCTCGACTATGTCCAGCAATGGGAGAACCCAACGACAGGTTTTCAGCCAATAATTTTTCGACGCCTGTATCTCGCGAACGCAGCATCTCCAGAGAGAGTAGTATGGCTCATTGTGCTTCACAGAGGCTTTCGACATTCTCCATCGGTGATAGAAACGAACGACAGGTAAATGATTTTTGAAGCCTGTATCTTGCGAACGAAGCATCTCTAAAGAAAATGGTATGGCTCATTGTGCTTTCCAGAGGCTGCTCGACTATGTCCAGCAATGGGAGAACCCAACGACAGGTTTTCAGCCAATAATTTTTCGACGCCTGTATCTCGCGAACGCAGCATCTCCAGAGAGAGTAGTATGGCTCATTGTGCTTCACAGAGGCTTTCGACATTCTCCATCGGTGATAGAAACGAACGACAGGTAAATGATTTTTGAAGCCTGTATCTTGCGAACGAAGCATCTCTAAAGAAAATGGTATGGCTCATTGTGCTTTCCAGAGGCTGCTCGACTATGTCCAGCAATGGGAGAACCCAACGACAGGTTTTCAGCCAATAATTTTTCGACGCCTGTATCTCGCGAACGCAGCATCTCCAGAGAGAGTAGTATGGCTCATTGTGCTTCACAGAGGCTTTCGACATTCTCCATCGGTGATAGAAACGAACGACAGGTAAATGATTTTTGAAGCCTGTATCTTGCGAACGAAGCATCTCTAAAGAAAATGGTATGGCTCATTGTGCTTTCCAGAGGCTGCTCGACTATGTCCAGCAATGGGAGAACCCAACGACAGGTTTTCAGCCAATAATTTTTCGACGCCTGTATCTCGCGAACGCAGCATCTCCAGAGAGAGTAGTATGGCTCATTGTGCTTCACAGAGGCTTTCGACATTCTCCATCGGTGATAGAAACGAACGACAGGTAAATGATTTTGAAGCCTGTATCTTGCGAACGAAGCATCTCTAAAGAAAATGGTATGGCTCATTGTGCTTTCCAGAGGCTGCTCGACTATGTCCAGCAATGGGAGAACCCAACGACAGGTTTTCAGCCAATAATTTTTCGACGCCTGTATCTCGCGAACGCAGCATCTCCAGAGAGAGTAGTATGGCTCATTGTGCTTCACAGAGGCTTTCGACATTCTCCATCGGTGATAGAAACGAACGACAGGTAAATGATTTTTGAAGCCTGTATCTTGCGAACGAAGCATCTCTAAAGAAAATGGTATGGCTCATTGTGCTTTCCAGAGGCTGCTCGACTATGTCCAGCAATGGGAGAACCCAACGACAGGTTTTCAGCCAATAATTTTTCGACGCCTGTATCTCGCGAACGCAGCATCTCCAGAGAGAGTAGTATGGCTCATTGTGCTTCACAGAGGCTTTCGACATTCTCCATCGGTGATAGAAACGAACGACAGGTAAATGATTTTGAAGCCTGTATCTTGCGAACGAAGCATCTCTAAAGAAAATGGTATGGCTCATTGTGCTTTCCAGAGGCTGCTCGACTATGTCCAGCAATGGGAGAACCCAACGACAGGTTTTCAGCCAATAATTTTTCGACGCCTGTATCTCGCGAACGCAGCATCTCCAGAGAGAGTATGGCTCATTGTGCTTCACAGAGGCTTTCGACATTCTCCATCGGTGATAGAAACGAACGACAGGTAAATCCTGTATCAGAGGCTCATTGTGCGAGGCATTCTCCATCGGTGATAGAAACGAACGACAGGTAAATGATTTTTGAAGCCTGTATCTTGCGAACGAAGCATCTCTAAAGAAAATGGTATGGCTCATTGTGCTTTCCAGAGGCTGCTCGACTATGTCCAGCAATGGGAGAACCCAACGACAGGTTTTCAGCCAATAATTTTTCGACGCCTGTATCTCGCGAACGCAGCATCTCCAGAGAGAGTAGTATGGCTCATTGTGCTTCACAGAGGCTTTCGACATTCTCCATCGGTGATAGAAACGAACGACAGGTAAATGATTTTGAAGCCTGTATCTTGCGAACGAAGCATCTCTAAAGAAAATGGTATGGCTCATTGTGCTTTCCAGAGGCTGCTCGACTATGTCCAGCAATGGGAGAACCCAACGACAGGTTTTCAGCCAATAATTTTTCGACGCCTGTATCTCGCGAACGCAGCATCTCCAGAGAGAGTAGTATGGCTCATTGTGCTTCACAGAGGCTTTCGACATTCTCCATCGGTGATAGAAACGAACGACAGGTAAATGATTTTTGAAGCCTGTATCTTGCGAACGAAGCATCTCTAAAGAAAATGGTATGGCTCATTGTGCTTTCCAGAGGCTGCTCGACTATGTCCAGCAATGGGAGAACCCAACGACAGGTTTTCAGCCAATAATTTTTCGACGCCTGTATCTCGCGAACGCAGCATCTCCAGAGAGAGTAGTATGGCTCATTGTGCTTCACAGAGGCTTTCGACATTCTCCATCGGTGATAGAAACGAACGACAGGTAAATGATTTTTGAAGCCTGTATCTTGCGAACGAAGCATCTCTAAAGAAAATGGTATGGCTCATTGTGCTTTCCAGAGGCTGCTCGACTATGTCCAGCAATGGGAGAACCCAACGACAGGTTTTCAGCCAATAATTTTTCGACGCCTGTATCTCGCGAACGCAGCATCTCCAGAGAGAGTAGTATGGCTCATTGTGCTTCACAGAGGCTTTCGACATTCTCCATCGGTGATAGAAACGAACGACAGGTAAATGATTTTTGAAGCCTGTATCTTGCGAACGAAGCATCTCTAAAGAAAATGGTATGGCTCATTGTGCTTTCCAGAGGCTGCTCGACTATGTCCAGCAATGGGAGAACCCAACGACAGGTTTTCAGCCAATAATTTTTCGACGCCTGTATCTCGCGAACGCAGCATCTCCAGAGAGAGTAGTATGGCTCATTGTGCTTCACAGAGGCTTTCGACATTCTCCATCGGTGATAGAAACGAACGACAGGTAAATGATTTTTGAAGCCTGTATCTTGCGAACGAAGCATCTCTAAAGAAAATGGTATGGCTCATTGTGCTTTCCAGAGGCTGCTCGACTATGTCCAGCAATGGGAGAACCCAACGACAGGTTTTCAGCCAATAATTTTTCGACGCCTGTATCTCGCGAACGCAGCATCTCCAGAGAGAGTAGTATGGCTCATTGTGCTTCACAGAGGCTTTCGACATTCTCCATCGGTGATAGAAACGAACGACAGGTAAATGATTTTTGAAGCCTGTATCTTGCGAACGAAGCATCTCTAAAGAAAATGGTATGGCTCATTGTGCTTTCCAGAGGCTGCTCGACTATGTCCAGCAATGGGAGAACCCAACGACAGGTTTTCAGCCAATAATTTTTCGACGCCTGTATCTCGCGAACGCAGCATCTCCAGAGAGAGTAGTATGGCTCATTGTGCTTCACAGAGGCTTTCGACATTCTCCATCGGTGATAGAAACGAACGACAGGTAAATGATTTTTGAAGCCTGTATCTTGCGAACGAAGCATCTCTAAAGAAAATGGTATGGCTCATTGTGCTTTCCAGAGGCTGCTCGACTATGTCCAGCAATGGGAGAACCCAACGACAGGTTTTCAGCCAATAATTTTTCGACGCCTGTATCTCGCGAACGCAGCATCTCCAGAGAGAGTAGTATGGCTCATTGTGCTTCACAGAGGCTTTCGACATTCTCCATCGGTGATAGAAACGAACGACAGGTAAATGATTTTTGAAGCCTGTATCTTGCGAACGAAGCATCTCTAAAGAAAATGGTATGGCTCATTGTGCTTTCCAGAGGCTGCTCGACTATGTCCAGCAATGGGAGAACCCAACGACAGGTTTTCAGCCAATAATTTTTCGACGCCTGTATCTCGCGAACGCAGCATCTCCAGAGAGAGTAGTATGGCTCATTGTGCTTCACAGAGGCTTTCGACATTCTCCATCGGTGATAGAAACGAACGACAGGTAAATGATTTTTGAAGCCTGTATCTTGCGAACGAAGCATCTCTAAAGAAAATGGTATGGCTCATTGTGCTTTCCAGAGGCTGCTCGACTATGTCCAGCAATGGGAGAACCCAACGACAGGTTTTCAGCCAATAATTTTTCGACGCCTGTATCTCGCGAACGCAGCATCTCCAGAGAGAGTAGTATGGCTCATTGTGCTTCACAGAGGCTTTCGACATTCTCCATCGGTGATAGAAACGAACGACAGGTAAATGATTTTGAAGCCTGTATCTTGCGAACGAAGCATCTCTAAAGAAAATGGTATGGCTCATTGTGCTTTCCAGAGGCTGCTCGACTATGTCCAGCAATGGGAGAACCCAACGACAGGTTTTCAGCCAATAATTTTTCGACGCCTGTATCTCGCGAACGCAGCATCTCCAGAGAGAGTAGTATGGCTCATTGTGCTTCACAGAGGCTTTCGACATTCTCCATCGGTGATAGAAACGAACGACAGGTAAATGATTTTTGAAGCCTGTATCTTGCGAACGAAGCATCTCTAAAGAAAATGGTATGGCTCATTGTGCTTTCCAGAGGCTGCTCGACTATGTCCAGCAATGGGAGAACCCAACGACAGGTTTTCAGCCAATAATTTTTCGACGCCTGTATCTCGCGAACGCAGCATCTCCAGAGAGAGTAGTATGGCTCATTGTGCTTCACAGAGGCTTTCGACATTCTCCATCGGTGATAGAAACGAACGACAGGTAAATGATTTTTGAAGCCTGTATCTTGCGAACGAAGCATCTCTAAAGAAAATGGTATGGCTCATTGTGCTTTCCAGAGGCTGCTCGACTATGTCCAGCAATGGGAGAACCCAACGACAGGTTTTCAGCCAATAATTTTTCGACGCCTGTATCTCGCGAACGCAGCATCTCCAGAGAGAGTAGTATGGCTCATTGTGCTTCACAGAGGCTTTCGACATTCTCCATCGGTGATAGAAACGAACGACAGGTAAATGATTTTTGAAGCCTGTATCTTGCGAACGAAGCATCTCTAAAGAAAATGGTATGGCTCATTGTGCTTTCCAGAGGCTGCTCGACTATGTCCAGCAATGGGAGAACCCAACGACAGGTTTTCAGCCAATAATTTTTCGACGCCTGTATCTCGCGAACGCAGCATCTCCAGAGAGAGTAGTATGGCTCATTGTGCTTCACAGAGGCTTTCGACATTCTCCATCGGTGATAGAAACGAACGACAGGTAAATGATTTTTGAAGCCTGTATCTTGCGAACGAAGCATCTCTAAAGAAAATGGTATGGCTCATTGTGCTTTCCAGAGGCTGCTCGACTATGTCCAGCAATGGGAGAACCCAACGACAGGTTTTCAGCCAATAATTTTTCGACGCCTGTATCTCGCGAACGCAGCATCTCCAGAGAGAGTAGTATGGCTCATTGTGCTTCACAGAGGCTTTCGACATTCTCCATCGGTGATAGAAACGAACGACAGGTAAATGATTTTTGAAGCCTGTATCTTGCGAACGAAGCATCTCTAAAGAAAATGGTATGGCTCATTGTGCTTTCCAGAGGCTGCTCGACTATGTCCAGCAATGGGAGAACCCAACGACAGGTTTTCAGCCAATAATTTTTCGACGCCTGTATCTCGCGAACGCAGCATCTCCAGAGAGAGTAGTATGGCTCATTGTGCTTCACAGAGGCTTTCGACATTCTCCATCGGTGATAGAAACGAACGACAGGTAAATGATTTTTGAAGCCTGTATCTTGCGAACGAAGCATCTCTAAAGAAAATGGTATGGCTCATTGTGCTTTCCAGAGGCTGCTCGACTATGTCCAGCAATGGGAGAACCCAACGACAGGTTTTCAGCCAATAATTTTTCGACGCCTGTATCTCGCGAACGCAGCATCTCCAGAGAGAGTAGTATGGCTCATTGTGCTTCACAGAGGCTTTCGACATTCTCCATCGGTGATAGAAACGAACGACAGGTAAATGATTTTTGAAGCCTGTATCTTGCGAACGAAGCATCTCTAAAGAAAATGGTATGGCTCATTGTGCTTTCCAGAGGCTGCTCGACTATGTCCAGCAATGGGAGAACCCAACGACAGGTTTTCAGCCAATAATTTTTCGACGCCTGTATCTCGCGAACGCAGCATCTCCAGAGAGAGTAGTATGGCTCATTGTGCTTCACAGAGGCTTTCGACATTCTCCATCGGTGATAGAAACGAACGACAGGTAAATGATTTTGAAGCCTGTATCTTGCGAACGAAGCATCTCTAAAGAAAATGGTATGGCTCATTGTGCTTTCCAGAGGCTGCTCGACTATGTCCAGCAATGGGAGAACCCAACGACAGGTTTTCAGCCAATAATTTTTCGACGCCTGTATCTCGCGAACGCAGCATCTCCAGAGAGAGTAGTATGGCTCATTGTGCTTCACAGAGGCTTTCGACATTCTCCATCGGTGATAGAAACGAACGACAGGTAAATGATTTTTGAAGCCTGTATCTTGCGAACGAAGCATCTCTAAAGAAAATGGTATGGCTCATTGTGCTTTCCAGAGGCTGCTCGACTATGTCCAGCAATGGGAGAACCCAACGACAGGTTTTCAGCCAATAATTTTTCGACGCCTGTATCTCGCGAACGCAGCATCTCCAGAGAGAGTAGTATGGCTCATTGTGCTTCACAGAGGCTTTCGACATTCTCCATCGGTGATAGAAACGAACGACAGGTAAATGATTTTTGAAGCCTGTATCTTGCGAACGAAGCATCTCTAAAGAAAATGGTATGGCTCATTGTGCTTTCCAGAGGCTGCTCGACTATGTCCAGCAATGGGAGAACCCAACGACAGGTTTTCAGCCAATAATTTTTCGACGCCTGTATCTCGCGAACGCAGCATCTCCAGAGAGAGTAGTATGGCTCATTGTGCTTCACAGAGGCTTTCGACATTCTCCATCGGTGATAGAAACGAACGACAGGTAAATGATTTTTGAAGCCTGTATCTTGCGAACGAAGCATCTCTAAAGAAAATGGTATGGCTCATTGTGCTTTCCAGAGGCTGCTCGACTATGTCCAGCAATGGGAGAACCCAACGACAGGTTTTCAGCCAATAATTTTTCGACGCCTGTATCTCGCGAACGCAGCATCTCCAGAGAGAGTAGTATGGCTCATTGTGCTTCACAGAGGCTTTCGACATTCTCCATCGGTGATAGAAACGAACGACAGGTAAATGATTTTTGAAGCCTGTATCTTGCGAACGAAGCATCTCTAAAGAAAATGGTATGGCTCATTGTGCTTTCCAGAGGCTGCTCGACTATGTCCAGCAATGGGAGAACCCAACGACAGGTTTTCAGCCAATAATTTTTCGACGCCTGTATCTCGCGAACGCAGCATCTCCAGAGAGAGTAGTATGGCTCATTGTGCTTCACAGAGGCTTTCGACATTCTCCATCGGTGATAGAAACGAACGACAGGTAAATGATTTTTGAAGCCTGTATCTTGCGAACGAAGCATCTCTAAAGAAAATGGTATGGCTCATTGTGCTTTCCAGAGGCTGCTCGACTATGTCCAGCAATGGGAGAACCCAACGACAGGTTTTCAGCCAATAATTTTTCGACGCCTGTATCTCGCGAACGCAGCATCTCCAGAGAGAGTAGTATGGCTCATTGTGCTTCACAGAGGCTTTCGACATTCTCCATCGGTGATAGAAACGAACGACAGGTAAATGATTTTTGAAGCCTGTATCTTGCGAACGAAGCATCTCTAAAGAAAATGGTATGGCTCATTGTGCTTTCCAGAGGCTGCTCGACTATGTCCAGCAATGGGAGAACCCAACGACAGGTTTTCAGCCAATAATTTTTCGACGCCTGTATCTCGCGAACGCAGCATCTCCAGAGAGAGTAGTATGGCTCATTGTGCTTCACAGAGGCTTTCGACATTCTCCATCGGTGATAGAAACGAACGACAGGTAAATGATTTTTGAAGCCTGTATCTTGCGAACGAAGCATCTCTAAAGAAAATGGTATGGCTCATTGTGCTTTCCAGAGGCTGCTCGACTATGTCCAGCAATGGGAGAACCCAACGACAGGTTTTCAGCCAATAATTTTTCGACGCCTGTATCTCGCGAACGCAGCATCTCCAGAGAGAGTAGTATGGCTCATTGTGCTTCACAGAGGCTTTCGACATTCTCCATCGGTGATAGAAACGAACGACAGGTAAATGATTTTTGAAGCCTGTATCTTGCGAACGAAGCATCTCTAAAGAAAATGGTATGGCTCATTGTGCTTTCCAGAGGCTGCTCGACTATGTCCAGCAATGGGAGAACCCAACGACAGGTTTTCAGCCAATAATTTTTCGACGCCTGTATCTCGCGAACGCAGCATCTCCAGAGAGAGTAGTATGGCTCATTGTGCTTCACAGAGGCTTTCGACATTCTCCATCGGTGATAGAAACGAACGACAGGTAAATGATTTTGAAGCCTGTATCTTGCGAACGAAGCATCTCTAAAGAAAATGGTATGGCTCATTGTGCTTTCCAGAGGCTGCTCGACTATGTCCAGCAATGGGAGAACCCAACGACAGGTTTTCAGCCAATAATTTTTCGACGCCTGTATCTCGCGAACGCAGCATCTCCAGAGAGAGTAGTATGGCTCATTGTGCTTCACAGAGGCTTTCGACATTCTCCATCGGTGATAGAAACGAACGACAGGTAAATGATTTTGAAGCCTGTATCTTGCGAACGAAGCATCTCTAAAGAAAATGGTATGGCTCATTGTGCTTTCCAGAGGCTGCTCGACTATGTCCAGCAATGGGAGAACCCAACGACAGGTTTTCAGCCAATAATTTTTCGACGCCTGTATCTCGCGAACGCAGCATCTCCAGAGAGAGTAGTATGGCTCATTGTGCTTCACAGAGGCTTTCGACATTCTCCATCGGTGATAGAAACGAACGACAGGTAAATGATTTTTGAAGCCTGTATCTTGCGAACGAAGCATCTCTAAAGAAAATGGTATGGCTCATTGTGCTTTCCAGAGGCTGCTCGACTATGTCCAGCAATGGGAGAACCCAACGACAGGTTTTCAGCCAATAATTTTTCGACGCCTGTATCTCGCGAACGCAGCATCTCCAGAGAGAGTAGTATGGCTCATTGTGCTTCACAGAGGCTTTCGACATTCTCCATCGGTGATAGAAACGAACGACAGGTAAATGATTTTTGAAGCCTGTATCTTGCGAACGAAGCATCTCTAAAGAAAATGGTATGGCTCATTGTGCTTTCCAGAGGCTGCTCGACTATGTCCAGCAATGGGAGAACCCAACGACAGGTTTTCAGCCAATAATTTTTCGACGCCTGTATCTCGCGAACGCAGCATCTCCAGAGAGAGTAGTATGGCTCATTGTGCTTCACAGAGGCTTTCGACATTCTCCATCGGTGATAGAAACGAACGACAGGTAAATGATTTTTGAAGCCTGTATCTTGCGAACGAAGCATCTCTAAAGAAAATGGTATGGCTCATTGTGCTTTCCAGAGGCTGCTCGACTATGTCCAGCAATGGGAGAACCCAACGACAGGTTTTCAGCCAATAATTTTTCGACGCCTGTATCTCGCGAACGCAGCATCTCCAGAGAGAGTAGTATGGCTCATTGTGCTTCACAGAGGCTTTCGACATTCTCCATCGGTGATAGAAACGAACGACAGGTAAATGATTTTTGAAGCCTGTATCTTGCGAACGAAGCATCTCTAAAGAAAATGGTATGGCTCATTGTGCTTTCCAGAGGCTGCTCGACTATGTCCAGCAATGGGAGAACCCAACGACAGGTTTTCAGCCAATAATTTTTCGACGCCTGTATCTCGCGAACGCAGCATCTCCAGAGAGAGTAGTATGGCTCATTGTGCTTCACAGAGGCTTTCGACATTCTCCATCGGTGATAGAAACGAACGACAGGTAAATGATTTTTGAAGCCTGTATCTTGCGAACGAAGCATCTCTAAAGAAAATGGTATGGCTCATTGTGCTTTCCAGAGGCTGCTCGACTATGTCCAGCAATGGGAGAACCCAACGACAGGTTTTCAGCCAATAATTTTTCGACGCCTGTATCTCGCGAACGCAGCATCTCCAGAGAGAGTAGTATGGCTCATTGTGCTTCACAGAGGCTTTCGACATTCTCCATCGGTGATAGAAACGAACGACAGGTAAATGATTTTTGAAGCCTGTATCTTGCGAACGAAGCATCTCTAAAGAAAATGGTATGGCTCATTGTGCTTTCCAGAGGCTGCTCGACTATGTCCAGCAATGGGAGAACCCAACGACAGGTTTTCAGCCAATAATTTTTCGACGCCTGTATCTCGCGAACGCAGCATCTCCAGAGAGAGTAGTATGGCTCATTGTGCTTCACAGAGGCTTTCGACATTCTCCATCGGTGATAGAAACGAACGACAGGTAAATGATTTTGAAGCCTGTATCTTGCGAACGAAGCATCTCTAAAGAAAATGGTATGGCTCATTGTGCTTTCCAGAGGCTGCTCGACTATGTCCAGCAATGGGAGAACCCAACGACAGGTTTTCAGCCAATAATTTTTCGACGCCTGTATCTCGCGAACGCAGCATCTCCAGAGAGAGTAGTATGGCTCATTGTGCTTCACAGAGGCTTTCGACATTCTCCATCGGTGATAGAAACGAACGACAGGTAAATGATTTTTGAAGCCTGTATCTTGCGAACGAAGCATCTCTAAAGAAAATGGTATGGCTCATTGTGCTTTCCAGAGGCTGCTCGACTATGTCCAGCAATGGGAGAACCCAACGACAGGTTTTCAGCCAATAATTTTTCGACGCCTGTATCTCGCGAACGCAGCATCTCCAGAGAGAGTAGTATGGCTCATTGTGCTTCACAGAGGCTTTCGACATTCTCCATCGGTGATAGAAACGAACGACAGGTAAATGATTTTTGAAGCCTGTATCTTGCGAACGAAGCATCTCTAAAGAAAATGGTATGGCTCATTGTGCTTTCCAGAGGCTGCTCGACTATGTCCAGCAATGGGAGAACCCAACGACAGGTTTTCAGCCAATAATTTTTCGACGCCTGTATCTCGCGAACGCAGCATCTCCAGAGAGAGTAGTATGGCTCATTGTGCTTCACAGAGGCTTTCGACATTCTCCATCGGTGATAGAAACGAACGACAGGTAAATGATTTTTGAAGCCTGTATCTTGCGAACGAAGCATCTCTAAAGAAAATGGTATGGCTCATTGTGCTTTCCAGAGGCTGCTCGACTATGTCCAGCAATGGGAGAACCCAACGACAGGTTTTCAGCCAATAATTTTTCGACGCCTGTATCTCGCGAACGCAGCATCTCCAGAGAGAGTAGTATGGCTCATTGTGCTTCACAGAGGCTTTCGACATTCTCCATCGGTGATAGAAACGAACGACAGGTAAATGATTTTTGAAGCCTGTATCTTGCGAACGAAGCATCTCTAAAGAAAATGGTATGGCTCATTGTGCTTTCCAGAGGCTGCTCGACTATGTCCAGCAATGGGAGAACCCAACGACAGGTTTTCAGCCAATAATTTTTCGACGCCTGTATCTCGCGAACGCAGCATCTCCAGAGAGAGTAGTATGGCTCATTGTGCTTCACAGAGGCTTTCGACATTCTCCATCGGTGATAGAAACGAACGACAGGTAAATGATTTTTGAAGCCTGTATCTTGCGAACGAAGCATCTCTAAAGAAAATGGTATGGCTCATTGTGCTTTCCAGAGGCTGCTCGACTATGTCCAGCAATGGGAGAACCCAACGACAGGTTTTCAGCCAATAATTTTTCGACGCCTGTATCTCGCGAACGCAGCATCTCCAGAGAGAGTAGTATGGCTCATTGTGCTTCACAGAGGCTTTCGACATTCTCCATCGGTGATAGAAACGAACGACAGGTAAATGATTTTTGAAGCCTGTATCTTGCGAACGAAGCATCTCTAAAGAAAATGGTATGGCTCATTGTGCTTTCCAGAGGCTGCTCGACTATGTCCAGCAATGGGAGAACCCAACGACAGGTTTTCAGCCAATAATTTTTCGACGCCTGTATCTCGCGAACGCAGCATCTCCAGAGAGAGTAGTATGGCTCATTGTGCTTCACAGAGGCTTTCGACATTCTCCATCGGTGATAGAAACGAACGACAGGTAAATGATTTTTGAAGCCTGTATCTTGCGAACGAAGCATCTCTAAAGAAAATGGTATGGCTCATTGTGCTTTCCAGAGGCTGCTCGACTATGTCCAGCAATGGGAGAACCCAACGACAGGTTTTCAGCCAATAATTTTTCGACGCCTGTATCTCGCGAACGCAGCATCTCCAGAGAGAGTAGTATGGCTCATTGTGCTTCACAGAGGCTTTCGACATTCTCCATCGGTGATAGAAACGAACGACAGGTAAATGATTTTTGAAGCCTGTATCTTGCGAACGAAGCATCTCTAAAGAAAATGGTATGGCTCATTGTGCTTTCCAGAGGCTGCTCGACTATGTCCAGCAATGGGAGAACCCAACGACAGGTTTTCAGCCAATAATTTTTCGACGCCTGTATCTCGCGAACGCAGCATCTCCAGAGAGAGTAGTATGGCTCATTGTGCTTCACAGAGGCTTTCGACATTCTCCATCGGTGATAGAAACGAACGACAGGTAAATGATTTTTGAAGCCTGTATCTTGCGAACGAAGCATCTCTAAAGAAAATGGTATGGCTCATTCTGCTTTCCAGAGGCTGCTCGACTATGTCCAGCAATGGGAGAACCCAACGACAGGTTTTCAGCCAATAATTTTTCGACGCCTGTATCTCGCGAACGCAGCATCTCCAGAGAGAGTAGTATGGCTCATTGTGCTTCACAGAGGCTTTCGACATTCTCCATCGGTGATAGAAACGAACGACAGGTAAATGATTTTTGAAGCCTGTATCTTGCGAACGAAGCATCTCTAAAGAAAATGGTATGGCTCATTGTGCTTTCCAGAGGCTGCTCGACTATGTCCAGCAATGGGAGAACCCAACGACAGGTTTTCAGCCAATAATTTTTCGACGCCTGTATCTCGCGAACGCAGCATCTCCAGAGAGAGTAGTATGGCTCATTGTGCTTCACAGAGGCTTTCGACATTCTCCATCGGTGATAGAAACGAACGACAGGTAAATGATTTTTGAAGCCTGTATCTTGCGAACGAAGCATCTCTAAAGAAAATGGTATGGCTCATTGTGCTTTCCAGAGGCTGCTCGACTATGTCCAGCAATGGGAGAACCCAACGACAGGTTTTCAGCCAATAATTTTTCGACGCCTGTATCTCGCGAACGCAGCATCTCCAGAGAGAGTAGTATGGCTCATTGTGCTTCACAGAGGCTTTCGACATTCTCCATCGGTGATAGAAACGAACGACAGGTAAATGATTTTTGAAGCCTGTATCTTGCGAACGAAGCATCTCTAAAGAAAATGGTATGGCTCATTCTGCTTTCCAGAGGCTGCTCGACTATGTCCAGCAATGGGAGAACCCAACGACAGGTTTTCAGCCAATAATTTTTCGACGCCTGTATCTTGCGAACGAAGCATCTCCGAAGAGTAGTATGGCTCATTCTGCTTCACAGAGGCTTTCGACATTCTCCATCGGTGATAGAAACGAACGACAGGTAAATGATTTTGAAGCCTGTATCTGCGAACGAAGCATCTCTAAAGAAAATGGTATGGCTCATTGTGCTTTCCAGAGGCTGCTCGACTATGTCCAGCAATGGGAGAACCCAACGACAGGTTTTCTCCAATAATGTTTGACGCCTGTTCCTGCGTGCAGCATCTCCAGGGCGTAGTATGGCTCATCGTGCTTCACACGGCTTTCACATTCTCTCGAGGTACGCCGGGAACGCTGTTGAAATATGCTTGAACTTCTTCTTCATTTCCTTCATCTCTCCCATAAAATGCTGCTTCCCAAGTTCTAATCCAAGTACCTCCTGTTATTTCCAGCACTAGGAGAAGTTCGAACCCGGTAATGCAACAAATTCTGCCGAAAATATTCTAACAACTCAGCGTCTCCTTGATCCCATCTCTAAGACATCTTTCACCTTCAAAGACCGCGGCTTCGAAAAGAACGTCGTCCCTCGGTCGGTCATACGCCTGCGAGCTTCCTGGTACTTAGAACGCCTGTAGCGTGTCGTCTCAAAAATACCAAGCAAAAAATGTGTAAGCAATTCTGACTAGCTCCAAATTGTAGATTGTACGGTTGTAGCGTCAAAGAATTCTTACTGGTGCGCCCTGGTACTCCTGCTCGTCTCATCTTTCCCAGTGCTGCGTCAGCCAACATACAACTCACAGCAATTAGCCTAGAAGATGATAGTCAGTCTAGTAGAAAATATGCGTACCCGCTCGTGAACGGCATTGTTTTTTGCGCTTTTTGGGAGCCGAAAAAGTATCATCTGGCCGGAAATAATGCATAGGCAGTTAGAGCTGATTCCGGACGAAGCAATTGGCATTGAAAACTACTCTTACCACCGCTGTCTCCTCGAGTTTTTCGCTTCCCATTTTGATGGGAGTTCCGACATTCTGGAGACGGCAAAAAGTCCGAGTCATTACTATCCGAAACATGTAGAGTTGAATCTAGACATCAGCACTACATGTTAGGAGAAAATAGTTTACTTCTGATGTTAGCAGACGAGGCAACATACCTGACAAGCTGCTGTCGTTCAGCAGCTTCCGCATCTTCATCGGTCCGTTTGCTGGAAAATTCGTAAGTGGATTGTACACCAACCACTGACATCGCCGTTTTATGGGGGAAAGATCGTGACTGGGATCATTAAATTTCTTGCAAGATAAAAAAGGGAATTGCCACAGAAATAAAGTACGATCCGCTCAACGTGGTGTTATTGATCAGCACCATCGTAGTGCTGGAATAATGACTGCCGTACTGATCTCATCCTGGCTTCCAGGTGTCTATCACTTCTGTTCCGGGCAAGACATCTCATGAATAGTATTAGATGTCAACCATTCTGTTTCGTACTTCCGATTCTCGCACAGCCAAGTGAATCTGCAAGACCGTATCAACTCGCAAACCACATGAAACTGCGTTCATACATGACATGTATGACCTTGTATCTGACGTCGGTAGCAAGTGATCGTAGCCGTAGAAACACCGTAGAGAGAGCAACATGCCTCTCGACACACACGTCCTATGAGAGGAAGGAAGTTCGCAAAAACTTGTCTCACACCAGCTCCACGACGATGAACGGCTGTATCGGTCTTCATCAGCATTGCCAGCGAGGTCAATACGCTCTGCTTCTTTTCTTGAGCGGTCATGTGTGAAAGGGAACACAAGAAGTTTTCAATCTCGGCGGCCTTCCCCCCTCCAAACAGTGACCTTCACACGTGTCCTCGCGTATCAGGCGAGTGACTTGGTCACGAAGCTCCTCGTCATTCCAAAAGATGCTTCTGTCCTCAGCAAATTCGCCAGCAGACTCCGCATCCGACGGCTCCTCTTGAGCTTCCACAACTTCTTCAGCACTTGAAACACCACTGGATCCGTCCGACATTGGCTCCCAAGCGCTATCTTCTGAGGCCTCATCGACGGAATCGTTTGGGTCTGGGCGCAGTGAGCCCAACAGATTCCTACCTGTGGAGAGAGAGCCGCCTTGCACGAGAGAAGCGCTGGCGCCAGCACTGGCGCTGCTGTCTGGTGGCGGAGAGGTAGTGGGGGGCCACGGGCGTCGTGCTGGTGTCCATAGCTCTGCAAATGGGAAGATTTTTGTCGATACAGCTGGCAGAAATGGGTCTGTATAGCAAACGACGCTGTGTGATAAATTTTGTTTAAGTCCGAATTTGAGTGGCCAATCTTTGAAGCCGTTTTTCTCGAAAACTCCAAATGGTTTGTGAGGATCAAGCCGTTTGATGCCGTCGCATGTAGTGTACTCTGCAGGTCATTGTGAGAATGTCCACACAACGATTCGGCGATGATTGCTGAAGAAACACATCGTTCTAGAGGAATTACCATATTTCAGTGAAAAGCACTGAGATGGATTTGACGCCAGGAAAGCACTGACCTCAGTACTTCTAGATATAGTATTACTATTTCCAGCCAGTGCTAAACTACTAATATTGATAGTTCACGGTCACGATCCTTAGGTCCATTCGGTCCCGTCGTGAAGAAGTTGTTACTACGATTGTGAGAGTACTACCGGTACACCACTATGCGCATGCACGTTTCGAAGTACGAATGTAAGTAGCTATACGAATGGCTGTGGAGCTCAAGGATGTGAGTGGCTTATAACTGGCGCATTTATTTTAATCGACTCATATACCATGATGAAGCACTGCATACCATGTCTGATCAATTCGCTATAGCGAGACTACTTCCATTGGAGCTGTTATTGTTGGTATGAGGCATTGCATACCAACCATACTAATACTTTCAGCTCCGGTGGAAGTGGTGTCGCTATAAGCTAAGCGAATGGTTGGCCCCGCAGGCAATAAGGTGTTGTTGGTGTAACCAACTTGGCTAATCAACTACATGTAGCTTAGTGCTACAGTGCTATAGTGCTATGGGCATCATTAAATACCTCTCATTTGATAATGAACACCAAGAAGCATGAACTGCTCTCACTATTGTGCCTTGCTCACAGGACACATTGCTCCGGGTTAGCCTTTTCGCTTTCCACGATAATGAAGCTGCCACAGTTCTTCTTCCGAGCGCGTCGCTGGGCGTTGGCAGTTGACATAACCGCAATCAATTTAATTTTAATACTTCTTGAGCGGCCGTCGGGCGCCACTGGACGCCGCCCAAAACTGCCATAAGACGGTGTCATAATCGATCTCTAAATTTGTCTCTTAAATATAAAAGTTGCACAGGTACGATATGTGAAAGGTTTCTGATATATGCCACAGTTTATGAGAGGTTGTTTCTTGAGGGTGGTACAGCGGCCCTTCCCCGGTGGATGCATAGTGAATCCAAGCTAAAATGTATGTAGTTGCCAAATAAAGCGTGCGGTTAGGTAACATTTCCAGAAACTTATTGAGACCGGATTCCCGTCTCACCAGACTGCGTTGGAGTTATGCTAGGTCTATCAAATCTCGAAGGCCTTGATATATCGGTGGATACGCTAGTTTTGGGCGGCGTCCACTGGCAGTGAGGTACCTGTAGCTCGTCATGCCAGCAGAACTTGTGAAAATAGTAATATCTAGGTAACAGTACCGGATAGTATTTTAGTACTACGTTTGTATACTTGGAAATTGTATGCTACTACGTTTCCACTGAGGCAAGTCCGTAAAATGCATTTTTCGCCATCCTTTTGACACATCTCAGTACTTTTCACTGATTTATGGTAATTCCTCCATCGTTCTATTCGGTAATCCTGGGAAACAAGAGGTGCCACATCAACGTACTATACGATGTAATGCAAGCTGTTGAAGCGAACGTACAATAGTAGATGATTACTCTGTTGTTGGTGTTGCTACCATGATCTGGGTTAACATGCATCGTACATGTACATGTACTGTAGCCGGTTGGAGCCTCTGCCAATCATGCATCTCCGCACAAAAGAAGCAGCGCGTGGCGCGCCTTTTAGCGTGTACTTCTATACAAGGCCCCTACGTGTACATCTGCAGTGCTTATCACAAGGTATTTCACCGTGTCAATTACCCCTCACTAGCAGCACCATGCAACGCCACAATTCCACCATTACGTCTTTAACCAAATGTGGTTCCGACTCACCCATAATTCCACGAGATCAAACACAATCTCGAACACTGGAGCTTGATTGTGAGTTTTTTTTCTCTCTTCCACACCTGCATATTACCCAAAACGTACTGTACTTATGTAGTTCGCACTAAATTGATAATCTCAACGTGGGATGTGACCAATTCCACGAAACTCTGGACGTCAGACATGTTTAATCGCAGTCTAATGTGCATACCGCTAAAAATCGTAAATTAACTGTTACTGGATCTTTATCAAGACTGCCCACAAATGTGTCAACTTTTATCAACACTGCCCACAAACGATCTGATTGTTCAATATTCTTCTGTTACTTAACTACTTCATGTGCTTATATTCTATACGGAATACGCTGTTGTATACGGGTACGCCGTACTACTTTGTAGGTGAGTTTTATCTAGATCTGCATGCATTATCAACACCACAAGAACAACACTGATCGACAGCACCAACGTGAACAACTAGATCGATATTGTACAGTCTTTACACGAGTTTACAACAACCAACCTTCGGGAGTTTCCTGGCAGGAAAGTGTGAAGACAAGTAGCCCATTGTGCTGGCATTCGAGGCAGGTCATTACCAAGCCTGTATGCATTGTTGCTGGTTGTGCATTATAACGACCTCATTGGTTAGCGCCGACATAGTAAACACACGACAGGTAGCGGTGCAAGCTGTGGAAGCTATAGATATATTAGAAACAAAGCATTATGTACACACAAACAAAGTCAAAATGCAACTGGAAGGAAAACTTAGAGAACAACATATTGTCCACAATCGCTCGACCAATAACCTCCGTCATCCCAGTACTGATCGGCATCTCACTGAATTCAGCAAACATAGGCTCGAGCAGCAACGTGCATCGCAGTCGACGCCGTTCTCTTGGTCGTACTCGTCCCACATCTCTCTAATCCGTGTTTCAGCTCTCATAATGTCCTTAAATTCATCCAGTGTGCCACCATCGAATCCAGTTAAGAAACGCACTCGAATAGGCACTTGGACATCAACACCTCCATCGTTTGGGTTCAAATTGGTTTCAAAAGCTGAAATCTTCCTCAGAGCTTCAATATACTCTTCACTTGGACGTTCTCTCTGTTTCGTACCACAAAGTTCCTCCAACATGAATCCAGGCAGAGCCCCGTATCTCTCCACGTTCCTCTTGACCACAAAGCGAAACGGAATAATATCTTCAATTTCCTCGTCACCTTCCACTTCACAATATTTTCCCAGCAGATATTTTACTGCTATATTGTCCACATGAGCTACTGCCGCCAATAAAGATATTAATAACCCCTCGAACCTCTCTAAACTGATCATGTCCGTCTCCACCTCATCATCTTCTAACTTGATACAAAGGCAATGTTTATTGGCGGCCCAAAGAAGCTTTTCGTATGAATCGTCATCACACCAGTCGTCCATTCAGCGCATCACACCATGGCTCTAGAAACCCCCAGCGCTCCTCGATGGCAGCAGCCGAGTGCGTCATAGCCAACGCTTTATCAGAGTGACACAAAAAGAAAACATTCGATTGGCTAAAACTATGTTAAGTGTGAAAGTGATTTTTGTCCTGGCCCAGACCAGGTATATTTTTGTTGTAAGATTCTGAAATAAATTTTATGTTATAAATATAGAGGTCACAAAGACTAAAACTATTTGCCTGACATGGAGCAGCGCTGGGGCTTCTTGACGCCTTGGTGCACTGCGCTACAGGAGCGGATTGTGTATCGTACGCTAGTATGCGAGAACATTGGGTGGGACATTCAGAGTCGTCACGTCCAAATTTTTGTGCCGGGATGTCATGACAAAGTGGAGGATTATGGATCAGACAGCGACTCTGATAGTGACCCCCCGTTCCAGTACGCAACCGAAGCAGAACATTTGGATCATTTCCACAAGGTTCGGGAGGGTGTTTTGCTATTATCAATAGTGGCAAAACTGGATCAAACTGCTTTCCGATATTTGCTCATGAAAAAATGCGGTGTGAATTTTGGAGAAGAAGGTGAGGAGAAATATGAAGAGGAAATACCAGTCAGATTTTTGTTGAGTATCGATGTGGAAGAAGTTAAGAAAGACGGCGAGCAAACCCTGTTCGACTTAGATCTGATTCAATTTTGTGGAACTGATGGTATCGAACACCCGACAGAAGAGTTTCAGACAGCTTTGAAGACGCTTTCAAGTTTGGCGGGCAGTTTGACAATGGACGTGCTTGTTCCTGTTCGAGTTTATGTGGCGGTGGCCTGTGAGGACGGAAACGTTTTTGACTCTGTTCGGGATGTCCAGAAAGCTGAGCTAGTGACACGAGAAATGTGGACGAAGTTTACGCAAAGACACGAGGTAGTGCGTGGCATATTACGTCCCAGGCTGGTGTTGGAACCCATGATTGCCGATTTTGACAGCTACTTGGTTACGTCGAATATGGCTCAGACTGTTGGAACGTTAGTACGAGAAAACTTTTGCTTCTCGCGATTAGTGCTGAGCACTGCCAAACATCCAGCCTTTATACCATATGCAAACGCGTGGTCAACGACGTTTGCTCGTCTTATGGCAGGTATTTTCAGCAGAACACGATCCAACCCTGGAGTTTTACACAGTAAACATTCCCATCCAGAATCGAATTCACAGATGAGTCACTGCAGATCAGAGTACTTCAGCTTTGTTGCGATAGCAGTCTTAGCCTTACAGATGTTGGAGCAATGTTTTCGGCGATGGTACGAAACGAAACAACTCAAAAGTTGACAATGAAGTTATGCGTTGACTCAAGTAATCCAGCAAGAACAGCACAAGTATGGGAGTGGATTGCTTACGCATTTTTCTCAGAACGAGCGCGTGCGTGTTCATTGCTGCAGTCGCTTACGCTAACGGGAGAGTGTAGTATGAGTACTACCGACATGGAGTGTTTTAAAGCCGTCGCAATGTCGAATCACCCAGAAGAAGAAATGTTCGGATGGCCTCGCGGATCAGTCGAGTCACGAGAAGGAACACTAAAGAGTGGTGCTTGCGTTAACTGGTATGCAGACGAGAGTTTCCAGCCTAGAGAGTTGACGCTTGATTTTTCCGTTCGTGTCCACACCTTTAGTGATAGTGGCACAGGAACTTTGGTGAATGTGATGATTCCAGGGTACGGGCGCTGTCAGGTTAATCGTGTTGATTTGGAATTTGACCAAATGCCCGCAAATAAGACGAAATCAAACAGCCTGACAAGCCTGCTGCTTGATTTCCTTTGAACAGTGCTTCCTTTATGAACGGACTACCCCAGTTGCTAAACATTACTGGGCCGTCACTAAAGTATCTGGCGCTAAATCTTACGAATCAGGAAGAAGATTGCAGTTTCTTTCTGGGTAGCTGTCCAAATCTAGAAGATATGTCAATTGTTTCGCGTTGTGTGGAAGCCCGTCTCAACTTCAGGATATATCATTCTCGTCGTGAACCACTCACTACTCTCGACTGGAACTGTAGCGATGTCGTTGCATTCATCAACGGTTTACGCAATGGAGCAAATTCATTGACAAAGTGTGTCGTCCGATTACGTGTCAGACTCAACGACCTTTTTAATTGGAGCGGTAAGCATGCCGTTGAAGATACTCTTCACGGGTTATTAGCGATGTTGGAGGTGAACCAAACACTAGAATACCTCGACGTTGTAGCGCCTCCCCAGTTCCACGTGCACTTGAATGACTTCAAACCCAACCATCTCTCACTAATCCACAAGCCCCTGGAACCCCTTTCGATGAACGTCAAAATTTCGTTTTTGAGTGTGATGTCGCCTTCGAATCCTTCGGCTAAGGAGAGAGAGCGCGAAGAATCGCGTCGTGGCAGGTCACTCTGCCAGTTAAACGAGCACGTCGTTTCGAGGATTTTCTCCTTTGCAACCCCGCCAGTGATTCGGGGTGTACTTCCGCCAGGCTGGTGAAGACGATTGGGATGACGAGGCGAGAGATGTGTCTTTGTAAGCAATGGAGTTGATATCAGTTAACCGAAATGCCGTGGTCTAGTTCTAGTATATGATTTTCCAGGCTAATTGAACTCATTTTTATGTAGTTGGGGTTGCTCTTCTTCTGTTCGGAGCTGTTGCTCATGTGGCCACAAATGTATGGAAGTTGGCCTCGCCACCTATCACCGAGTTCATTGTGGGATAAGGTGGAACAGAAACTCGAAGAGTTCCAACCATGTTTGAAGGCAGTAAACAAGTTGGCAATCAACTCAGCGAAGGAAAACAACACTTATCGGGTTCATCGGGTTCGTAAAGGCGCATGAGTTAATGTAAAGAAGCTTGGATTTGATACTCATCTGTCATAATCACAAACAAAAGTAAATTATAGACTATAATTTATAGTGCTGGCACACTAGGCTGTCACAGTACGCGTTCGTATATGTTCCACTCTTCCTTTGTCAAAATTTCTACCTTTGCATTTATTTTCCTCATCAGAACGTCCAACCCCGACTCAACAGCTACTTATATATCCGCAGCTGTGAAGCGCGAGGGTTGATATATTTACTGGAAACACAACGTTAGTGAGCTGGGGACAGGGTGGTAGCAATCCACGTAATGTAGAGATAATTCCGGCGAGGGTTTTACCTCATGAAGTTATACGGTGCCAATCAACTTCGGTGACGTATCTGACGGCAGCACAGAAAATAGTACAATGGAAATGCAGAAATCCCGTCACTTTCTTGTGGTGTAGCTCATGTGACATCGTATTTGAGGCGCTCAAACCATAGGCAAAAAAAAAACAGCGCTCTTCCAGCGCCACCCTGTGCATATGCTCCAGTACTGTATTTAGTTCACACTAAGTTGTTACTCTTTGATAATCTCAACATGGGATGTGACCAATTTCACGAAACTCTGGACGTGTCAGACATGTTTAATCGCAGACGTCCAATATGCATGCCGCTAAAAATCGTAAATTGACTGTTACTCGAAGTACTATCCCAAATGTGTACCGATATCTTCTGAAGAAACTTGCTTATCGATGAAACGCCATAACACTCACTATTCCCGATACGAGCATTGGTAGACCAGACCTACTTACTCTTCATCGGTCTCCGCGTAAGTTTCCAAATACTCGTTTCTCCACTCATCATCACTGTCCCAATCACTTCCAGAACTGAACCAAACGAAATTGCCTCCCCAGCCATCTTCACTGGAGCTCTCACCAATGTACCGATCTTCGTTCACAGCAGTACGATCCAGCTTGAAGAAGGTACGTCGAAGGATGGGAGGACCAGCGTACGAGAATATCTTGGCTAGAACGAACTGGTCCAGATCACACAAAACACCATCGGTTCTTGCAGCACCATAAGCGCGCTTTTGGTCTGACGCTGGAGGCTGCTGAGGCGATAACACGCTCAGAAATGCGAGTTTGCTCTCTTTCGAAAGGTTGCGCGCGCTCTTGATCGGCTTCAGGTGGAGTTTTCTGAACTCGATGTCGGGCATTCTAGAATACCCACCAATCTCGAGGAACTCCAGACTTTCGTTCGATTTTAGCATTTTCAAGAGTGCAGCAACTGTGTCCTGTGCATGACGCTCATGAATACGTAGCTTGCGCAAGCACTTGGTAACCACGGTGTCATTATCACGTAATAGATCCGCAAGAAATTTCACGGACAGGCCACAGCATTTTATCGAAGGGACCCATTCACGAACACCTCGATAACAGCTGAAGTCTAGCTCGGCATCAAACCACTTCCCACCAACACGTAGCGTGTTTAGGTTGGGACAGTTTTGAAGAATCTGGTTCTCATTCAGATTCAGGTTTGGCCCAAAGATGGTCAAATACTTCAACGAAGTTCCCACGGACGCTAGAAACCTCATTAGGCTTGATGAGTTCGACGCAGCCTTGTTCTGAAACGTGGTGGATAGCGACGTCACAGCAGCCACAATCGAAGTTCCAGGTTCGCTATCGGCAAATTTCAGACAACTTCGCCGAACTTGACACCAGGAGAAGCCAGGGATCATCACATTCACCCATTCACTCGTTCCATCGTCACTGAATGTTCTCACAAATGGTATCGAGCACGGAAAAATCAAGTCCTTCGAAGCATGACGCGGGTTCCCCTGCTTCGTCATTTGCCATTTAATTCGAGCATTGGCTTCCAGTGTTGCTTCCCTATCGCTCATTTGGCCTCGAGAAGAGCCGCATAGTTCTTCTTCGGGGTGGTCCGAGGCAACAATACCACAAAGGCGTCCATGTCTGCACTGGTCATCTTTTCCTCCAGAATGAGTGTCAAGGAGTTCACGGACGAATTCGTTTGTGCCCGCACGGAAAAAGTGAATAAGCCAGCCACTTCCACCAAAGTTTGCTTGTCTGACGTGCTGTTGGGCTAAAGGATAAGCGTAACGAGATCACTCGAGTTGTTTGGCAGACGGCGAGAGCACATCCGTTCAAAGTCACGGACACCAACCACTGTCGAATCGCACATGAGGCTAATGGCACCTATCTGGAAAGATTTCACTTCCCCTCGACGCTGCAAATAGGGACCAGCCAAGGACTCCGTGCTGGCTAGCTCTCTAAAGCGACCAGTAGTGTTGAAGAGAGGTTGAGTAATTGTTCCAAGCGCCTTTCTCGCTAAATCCTCATCGAATCCAATAGCTCGGATCAAACGCAGGTCAATTTTAACCTGCGCGAAGCATACTTTTCTTCCAACATTTCCCCCAATATCTGCACTAACTCGTTCGTGATCTGGAAGTTGTGAAAGTCCAGAATCAGTGGTTCCAATTGAAAAGTGCATCTAAAGTATCCAGAGCTCACACCTTCATCTCCGCCAACTTCATAATAGCTTTCCCACTGTTGCCGAATGATCTTCTCAGCCTTCTGAAGACCCTTTAAACCCTTCAAGGTCGTCTGAAACCTGGCTGAAAAGTAAATTTCCACTGGAATATTGATATCCACCCCTGGTTTGTCATCTGTCATCTTCTCATCCAACGCTGCAATCTTCTTCAGAGCTGTTAAAAACTCCTTACTAGGATAGAAATGTTGGGCCAGCCCACACATGTTTACCAAGTCAAGTTCTCCGTTCTCACCCTCTTCTAGATCCAAATCTAAAAGAAATCGAACTGGAATTTTCTCTTCGAAACTTTCTTCTCCGAGATTCACTCCACACAACTCCGTTAAACAATATCTCCATGATTCGTAATCAACTCTCTCCACTGATGCTAAAAGTGCCAAGGCCTCGAAATGTTTACGAAACTCAGCTTCATGACGAACTCTGGCAACGCCATAACGGCGTGGCATAAAGACCTTCAGCACGCGCTGTTGAGGGACATGGGGATCGTCGTCTCGGGTAATGGCCTGGTACTCCACCCTCAATAGGGACAGCCAGTCCCTCAGGAAACCCCAGTGAGAGGCCATGGAAGCGGAAGAAGTTGCCTTACTTTGAGCGGATTGAACTTCAATCTTTGGATGTTCTGTTATGTGTTGACCACACCAATGTCTTGTTCGTACCATTTTCACCACTTTGTCGCACCTTTGGTCTCTGTACGGCAAAGTAAACAGACAGCTCTTCACGCTGCAGGGCTCCGTAAAATGCCATTTAAATTAAATGCACCCCCAGATTGAGTGAAAAAAATCATGCAATTAATGCGAATTATGGGCGCCCATTTTTGGGTCGAATCGCCTCGACGCTAAACACGCCGCATACATGTGTTGTAGGCAAGGAACATCAAGATTTCTACATACAGCGTGCCAGACTTTCGCAGGTCGTTCTTGTACACCAGGTTTGTCTGCGAAAAGAACCTATCACACTCGTTAGAGGTCAGTCCCACATCAATAACGTGTGAGTAGCCGCCTGCGTCAGGGCCTTACTATCTTTCTTTTTTCTTTTGAAAAGTAGCGAAAGCTGTTAGGGCCACGCTCTCCTTCTCACTACATGTAGACTTGAAACCGCCCACAAGCACGATCTACAAGGGCCTATGCTAAACAAAGACAAGCCCGAATGCGGCGGAGAAGCTGCTGGGCGCGCTGGAGGATCTGAACGAGGTGACCAAGGCTCTACAGGAATGGACGCTGACCTTTATCAGTGTGCGTCAGGCATTTGACTGGGCATCAATGAGTATACTAGCTTAAGTCGGCGACAGCCAAGATGGTATAAACGCAGACCGGCACAGGGCAGGGAAAATACAATTCTCAGTAGTATTCTGACCAAAACCTCACCAGTAATAATGACTATAGCACCCATCTTCCAATATAAGTTATTCGTATCAAAAATACAATTACTATTCATATTTGTATATTTTCATCTTGATATTTGTATGACCACAAACTCCGGATTGTATTCTTTTCGAAAAGAAGCAGTAATGACTGCAATCGTGGTAGTACCAATAATAAGTTATTCAATAAATATAATATCAATAATACTGATATTATATTATTTTCCCCATGCGGCATCGTCAGGACCATCACCCGCGACATTATTGAAAGACCTCTGTCTTTAAGGTCGATGTGTTGATCGCCCCAGTCGAGGCAGGAGGACACGTTTCTGAGAGGAGCTGAGGTGTTGCAGAGATTGTTGTAGCGCTCAGCCATTAGAATGTGCTGGTCTGCGCAACTGTTGATGATAAAATGTTTTGAAAAATGGGCTGAGATTTTCGTGACAGCAAAAAAAATGATTGCATTTTCAAAATGGGCATTGATTTTTGATGAGATTATTTTTACGGAGCCTGCCACACTGAACTTGACATCTCTCAATATCAGAAATATTGCTTCCACCCACTATTTTCTCGTTGCCTCTGATAGCTCGAACACATCGGACAGTTGATTCCTTCAAGAAAAGCCCGTCCACTCGTCCAACGAAGAAAAATGTCGAAAACATTGAGCAGCCGCCGTGAAATCCTCCGGTATTAAACTCGCATACGGTGGAATAGCTCGCAGCCGGTGTGTTCATTGTGTTCATGGTTATCCTAGCAATGAGCTCTACATAGGATTCCACGGAAATACTGTTACTGAAATAGTACCAGTTAGAGCTGAAGAACCTGGTGAAAATGGTACGAACAAGACATTGGTGTGGTCAACACATAACAGAACATCCAAAGATTGAAGTTCAATCCGCTCAAAGTAAGGCAACTTCTTCCGCTTCCATGGCCTCTCACTGGGGTTTCCTGAGGGACTGGCTGTCCCTATTGAGGGTGGAGTACCAGGCCATTACCCGAGACGACGATCCCCATGTCCCTCAACAGCGCGTGCTGAAGGTCTTTATGCCACGCCGTTATGGCGTTGCCAGAGTTCGTCATGAAGCTGAGTTTCGTAAACATTTCGAGGCCTTGGCACTTTTAGCATCAGTGGAGAGAGTTGATTACGAATCATGGAGATATTGTTTAACGGAGTTGTGTGGAGTGAATCTCGGAGAAGAGTTTCGAAGAGAAAATTCCAGTTCGATTTCTTTTAGATTTGGATCTAGAAGAGGGTGAGAACGGAGAACTTGACTTGGTAAACATGTGTGGGCTGGCCCAACATTTCTATCCTAGTAAGGAGTTTTTAACAGCTCTGAAGAAGATTGCAGCGTTGGATGAGAAGATGACAGATGACAAACCAGGGGTGGATATCAATATTCCAGTGGAAATTTACTTTTCAGCCAGGTTTCAGACGACCTTGAAGGGTTTAAAGGGTCTTCAGAAGGCTGAGAAGATCATTCGGCAACAGTGGGAAAGCTATTATGAAGTTGGCGGAGATGAAGGTGTGAGCTCTGGATACTTTAGATGCACTTTTCAATTGGAACCACTGATTCTGGACTTTCACAACTTCCAGATCACGAACGAGTTAGTGCAGATATTGGGGAAATGTTGGAAGAAAAAGTATGCTTCGCGCAGGTTAAAATTGACCTGCGTTTGATCCGAGCTATTGGATTCGATGAGGATTTAGCGAGAAAGGCGCTTGGAACAATTACTCAACCTCTCTTCAACACTACTGGTCGCTTTAGAGAGCTAGCCAGCACGGAGTCCTTGGCTGGTCCCTATTTGCAGCGTCGAGGGAAGTGAAATCTTTCCAGATAGGTGCCATTAGCCTCATGTGCGATTCGACAGTGGTTGGTGTCCGTGACTTTGAACGGATGTGCTCTGCTCTCGCCGTCTGCCAAACAACTCGAGTGATCTCGTTACGCTTATCCTTTAGCCCAACAGCACGTCAGACAAGCAAACTTTGGTGGAAGTGGCTGGCTTATTCACTTTTTCCGTGCGGGCACAAACGAATTCGTCCGTGAACTCCTTGACACTCATTCTGGAGGAAAAGATGACCAGTGCAGACATGGACGCCTTTTGTGTATTGTTGCCTCGGACCACCCCGAAGAAGAACTATGCGGCTCTTCTCGAGGCCAAATGAGCGATAGGGAAGCAACACTGGAAGCCAATGCTCGAATTAAATGGCAAATGACGAAGCAGGGAACCCGCGTCATGCTTCGAAGGACTTGATTTTCCGTGCTCGATACCATTTGTGAGAACATTCAGTGACGATGGAACGAGTGAATGGGTGAATGTGATGATCCCTGGCTTCTCCTGGTGTCAAGTTCGGCGAAGTTGTCTGAAATTTGCCGATAGCGAACCTGGAACTTCGATTGTGGCTGCTGTGACGTCGCTATCCACCACGTTTCAGAACAAGGCTGCGTCGAACTCATCAAGCCTAATGAGGTTTCTAGCGTCCGTGGGAACTTCGTTGAAGTATTTGACCATCTTTGGGCCAAACCTGAATCTGAATGAGAACCAGATTCTTCAAAACTGTCCCAACCTAAACACGCTACGTGTTGGTGGGAAGTGGTTTGATGCCGAGCTAGACTTCAGCTGTTATCGAGGTGTTCGTGAATGGGTCCCTTCGATAAAATGCTGTGGCCTGTCCGTGAAATTTCTTGCGGATCTATTACGTGATAATGACACCGTGGTTACCAAGTGCTTGCGCAAGCTACGTATTCATGAGCGTCATGCACAGGACACAGTTGCTGCACTCTTGAAAATGCTAAAATCGAACGAAAGTCTGGAGTTCCTCGAGATTGGTGGGTATTCTAGAATGCCCGACATCGAGTTCAGAAAACTCCACCTGAAGCCGATCAAGAGCGCGCGCAACCTTTCGAAAGAGAGCAAACTCGCATTTCTGAGCGTGTTATCGCCTCAGCAGCCTCCAGCGTCAGACCAAAAGCGCGCTTATGGTGCTGCAAGAACCGATGGTGTTTTGTGTGATCTGGACCAGTTCGTTCTAGCCAAGATATTCTCGTACGCTGGTCCTCCCATCCTTCGACGTACCTTCTTCAAGCTGGATCGTACTGCTGTGAACGAAGATCGGTACATTGGTGAGAGCTCCAGTGAAGATGGCTGGGGAGGCAATTTCGTTTGGTTCAGTTCTGGAAGTGATTGGGACAGTGATGATGAGTGGAGAAACGAGTATTTGGAAACTTACGCGGAGACCGATGAAGAGTAAGTAGGTCTGGTCTACCAATGCTCGTATCGGGAATAGTGAGTGTTATGGCGTTTCATCGATAAGCAAGTTTCTTCAGAAGATATCGGTACACATTTGGGATAGTACTTCGAGTAACAGTCAATTTACGATTTTTAGCGGCATGCATATTGGACGTCTGCGATTAAACATGTCTGACACGTCCAGAGTTTCGTGAAATTGGTCACATCCCATGTTGAGATTATCAAAGAGTAACAACTTAGTGTGAACTAAATACAGTACTGGAGCATATGCACAGGGTGGCGCTGGAAGAGCGCTGTTTTTTTTTTGCCTATGGTTTGAGCGCCTCAAATACGATGTCACATGAGCTACACCACAAGAAAGTGACGGGATTTCTGCATTTCCATTGTACTATTTTCTGTGCTGCCGTCAGATACGTCACCGAAGTTGATTGGCACCGTATAACTTCATGAGGTAAAACCCTCGCCGGAATTATCTCTACATTACGTGGATTGCTACCACCCTGTCCCCAGCTCACTAACGTTGTGTTTCCAGTAAATATATCAACCCTCGCGCTTCACAGCTGCGGATATATAAGTAGCTGTTGAGTCGGGGTTGGACGTTCTGATGAGGAAAATAAATGCAAAGGTAGAAATTTTGACAAAGTGGAACATATACGAACGCGTACTGTGACAGCCTAGTGTGCCAGCACTATAAATTATAGTCTATAATTTACTTTTGTTTGTGATTATGACAGATGAGTATCAAATCCAAGCTTCTTTACATTAACTCATGCGCCTTTACGAACCCGATGAACCCGATAAGTGTTGTTTTCCTTCGCTGAGTTGATTGCCAACTTGTTTACTGCCTTCAAACATGGTTGGAACTTTCTCTTCGAGTTTCTGTTCCACCTTATCCCACAATGAACTCGGTGATAGGTGGCGAGGCCAACTTCCATACATTTGTGGCCACATGAGCAACAGCTCCGAACAGAAGAAGAGCAACCCCAACTACATAAAAATGAGTTCAATTAGCCTGGAAAATCATATACTAGAACTAGACCACGGCATTTCGGTTAACTGATATCAACTCCATTGCTTACAAAGACACATCTCTCGCCTCGTCATCCCAATCGTCTTCACCAGCCTGGCGGAAGTACACCTCCCGAATCACTGGCGGGGTTGCAAGGAGAAATCCTCGAAACGACGTGCTCGTTTAACTGGCAGAGTGACCTGCCACGACGCGATTCTTCGCGCTCTCTCTCCTTAGCCGAAGGATTCGAAGGCGACATCACACTCAAAAACGAAATTTTGACGTTCATCGAAAGGGGTTCCAGGGGCTTGTGGATTAGTGAGAGATGGTTGGGTTTGAAGTCATTCAAGTGCACGTGGAACTGGGGAGGCGCTACAACGTCGAGGTATTCTAGTGTTTGGTTCACCTCAACATCGCTAATAACCCGTGAAGAGTATCTTCAACGGCATGCTTACCGCTCCAATTAAAAGGTCGTTGAGTCTGACACGTAATCGGACGACACACTTTGTCAATGAATTTGCTCCATTGCGTAAACCGTTGATGAATGCAACGACATCGCTACAGTTCCAGTCGAGAGTAGTGAGTGGTTCACGACGAGAATGATATATCCTGAAGTTGAGACGGGCTTCCACACAACGCGAAACAATTGACATATCTTCTAGATTTGGACAGCTACCCAGAAAGAAACTGCAATCTTCTTCCTGATTCGTAAGATTTAGCGCCAGATACTTTAGTGACGGCCCAGTAATGTTTAGCAACTGGGGTAGTCCGTTCATAAAGGAAGCACTGTTCAAAGGGAAATCAAGCAGCAGGCTTGTCAGGCTGTTTGATTTCGTCTTATTTGCGGGCATTTGGTCAAATTCCAAATCAACACGATTAACCTGACAGCGCCCGTACCCTGGAATCATCACATTCACCAAAGTTCCTGTGCCACTATCACTAAAGGTGTGGACACGAACGGAAAAATCAAGCGTCAACTCTCTAGGCTGGAAACTCTCGTCTGCATACCAGTTAACGCAAGCACCACTCTTTAGTGTTCCTTCTCGTGACTCGACTGATCCGCGAGGCCATCCGAACATTTCTTCTTCTGGGTGATTCGACATTGCGACGGCTTTAAAACACTCCATGTCGGTAGTACTCATACTACACTCTCCCGTTAGCGTAAGCGACTGCAGCAATGAACACGCACGCGCTCGTTCTGAGAAAAATGCGTAAGCAATCCACTCCCATACTTGTGCTGTTCTTGCTGGATTACTTGAGTCAACGCATAACTTCATTGTCAACTTTTGAGTTGTTTCGTTTCGTACCATCGCCGAAAACATTGCTCCAACATCTGTAAGGCTAAGACTGCTATCGCAACAAAGCTGAAGTACTCTGATCTGCAGTGACTCATCTGTGAATTCGATTCTGGATGGGAATGTTTACTGTGTAAAACTCCAGGGTTGGATCGTGTTCTGCTGAAAATACCTGCCATAAGACGAGCAAACGTCGTTGACCACGCGTTTGCATATGGTATAAAGGCTGGATGTTTGGCAGTGCTCAGCACTAATCGCGAGAAGCAAAAGTTTTCTCGTACTAACGTTCCAACAGTCTGAGCCATATTCGACGTAACCAAGTAGCTGTCAAAATCGGCAATCATGGGTTCCAACACCAGCCTGGGACGTAATATGCCACGCACTACCTCGTGTCTTTGCGTAAACTTCGTCCACATTTCTCGTGTCACTAGCTCAGCTTTCTGGACATCCCGAACAGAGTCAAAAACGTTTCCGTCCTCACAGGCCACCGCCACATAAACTCGAACAGGAACAAGCACGTCCATTGTCAAACTGCCCGCCAAACTTGAAAGCGTCTTCAAAGCTGTCTGAAACTCTTCTGTCGGGTGTTCGATACCATCAGTTCCACAAAATTGAATCAGATCTAAGTCGAACAGGGTTTGCTCGCCGTCTTTCTTAACTTCTTCCACATCGATACTCAACAAAAATCTGACTGGTATTTCCTCTTCATATTTCTCCTCACCTTCTTCTCCAAAATTCACACCGCATTTTTCATGAGCAAATATCGGAAAGCAGTTTGATCCAGTTTTGCCACTATTGATAATAGCAAAACACCCTCCCGAACCTTGTGGAAATGATCCAAATGTTCTGCTTCGGTTGCGTACTGGAACGGGGGTCACTATCAGAGTCGCTGTCTGATCCATAATCCTCCACTTTGTCATGACATCCCGGCACAAAAATTTGGACGTGACGACTCTGAATGTCACCCAATGTTCTCGCATACTAGCGTACGATACACAATCCGCTCCTGTAGCGCAGTGCACCAAGGCGTCAAGAAGCCCCAGCGCTGCTCCATGTCAGGCAAATAGTTTTAGTCTTTGTGACCTCTATATTTATAACATAAAATTTATTTCAGAATCTTACAACAAAAATATACCTGGTCTGGGCCAGGACAAAAATCACTTTCACACTTAACATAGTTTTAGCCAATCGAATGTTTTCTTTTTGTGTCACTCTGATAAAGCGTTGGCTATGACGCACTCGGCTGCTGCCATCGAGGAGCGCTGGGGGTTTCTAGAGCCATGGTGTGATGCGCTGAATGGACGACTGGTGTGATGACGATTCATACGAAAAGCTTCTTTGGGCCGCCAATAAACATTGCCTTTGTATCAAGTTAGAAGATGATGAGGTGGAGACGGACATGATCAGTTTAGAGAGGTTCGAGAGGGTTATTAATATCTTTATTGGCGGCAGTAGCTCATGTGGACAATATAGCAGTAAAATATCTGCTGGGAAAATATTGAAGTGGAAGGTGACGAGGAAATTGAAGATATTATTCCGTTTCGCTTTGTGGTCAAGAGGAACGTGGAGAGATACAGGGCTCTGCCTGGATTCATGTTGGAGGAACTTTGTGGTACGAAACAGAGAGAACGTCCAAGTGAAGAGTATATTGAAGCTCTGAGGAAGATTTCAGCTTTTGAAACCAATTTGAACCCAAACGATGGAGGTGTTGATGTCCAAGTGCCTATTCGAGTGCGTTTCTTAACTGGATTCGATGGTGGCACACTGGATGAATTTAAGGACATTATGAGAGCTGAAACACGGATTAGAGAGATGTGGGACGAGTTGTGTGGACATTCTCACGATGACCTGCAGAGTACACTACATGAGACGGCGTCAAACGGCTTGATCCTCACAAACCATTTGGAGTTTTCGAGAAAAACGACTTCAAAGATTGGCCACTCAAATTCGGACTTAAATGAAATTTCTCACACAGCGTCGTTTGCTATACAGACCCATTTCTGCCAGCTGTATCGACAAAAATCTTCCCATTTGCAGAGCTATGGACACCAGCACGACGCCCGTGCCCCACTACCACTTCGCCACCAGACAGCAGCGCCAGTGCTGGCGCCAGCGCCAGTGCTGGCGCCAGCTTCTCTCGTGCAAGGCGGCTCTCTATCCACAGGTAGGAATCTGTTGGGCTCACTGCGCCCAGACCCAAACGATTCCGTCGATGAGGCCTCAGAAGATATCGCTTGGGAGCCAATGTCGGACGGATCCAGTGGTGTTTCAAGTGCTGAAGAAGTTGTGGAAGCTCAAGAGGAGCCGTCGGATGCAGAGTCTGCTGGCGAATTTGCTGAGGACAGAAGCATCTTTTGGAATGACGAGGAGCTTCGTGACCAAGTCACTCGCCTGATACGCGAGGACACGTGTGAAGGTCACTGTTTGGAGGAAGGCCGCCGAGATTGAAAACTTCTTGTGTTCCCTTTCACGCATGACCGCTCAAGAAAAGAAGCAGAGCGTATTGACCTCGCTGGCAATGCTGATGAAGACCGATACAGCCGTTCGTCGTCGTGGAGCTGGTGTGAGATTTTTGCGTACTTCCTTCCTCTCATAGGACGTGTGTGTCGAGAGGCATGTTGCTCTCTACGGTGTTTCTACGGCTACGATCACTTGCTACCGACGTCAGATACGAGGTCATACATGTCATGTATGAACGCAGTTTTTGTGGTTTGTGAGTTGATACGGTCTTGCAGATTCACTTGGCTGTGCGAGAATCGGAAGTACGAAACAGAATGGTTGACATCTAATACTTTTCATGAGATGTCTCGCCCGGAACAGAAGTGATAGACACCTGGAAGTCAGGATGAGATCTGTACGGCAGTCATTATTCCAGCACTACGATGGTGCTGATCAATAACACTACGTTGAGCGGATCGTACTTTATTTCTGTGGCAATTCCTTTTTTATCTTGCAAGAAATTTAATGATCCCAGTCACGATCTTCCCCCCATAAAACGGCGATGTCAGTGGTTGTGTACAATCCACTTACGAATTTTCCAGCAAACGGACAGATGAAGATGCGGAAGCTGCTGAACGACAGCAGCTTGTCAGGTATGTTGCCTCGTCTGCTAACATCAGAAGTAAACTATTTTCTCCTAACATGTAGTGCTGATGTCTAGATTCAACTCTAAAGTTTCGGATAGTAATGACTCGGACTTTTGCCGTCTCCAGAATGTCGGAATTCCCATCAAAATGGGAAGCGAAAAACTCGAGGAGACAGCGGTGGTAAGAGTTTTTTCAAAGCCAATTGCTTCGTGCGGAATCAGCTCTAACTGCCTATGCATTATTTCCGGCCAGATGATACTTTTTCGGCTCCCAAAAGCGCAAAACAATGCCGTTCACGAACGGGTACGCATATTTTCTACTAGACTGACTATCATCTTCTAGGCTAATTGCTGTGAGTTGTATGTTGGCTGACGCAGCACTGGGAAAGATGAGACGAGCAGGAGTACCAGGGCGCACCAGTAAGAATTCTTTGACGCTACAACCGTACAATCTACAATTTGGAGCTAGTCAGAATTGCTTACACATTTTTTGCTTGGTATTTGAGACGACACGCTACATGCGTTCTAAGTACCAGGAAGCTTGCCGGCGTATGACCGAGGGGAGGGACGACGTTCTTTTCGAAGCCGCGGCCTTTGCAGGTGAAAGATGTCTTGAGAGATGGGATCAAGTTGACGCTGAGTTGTTAGAATATTTTCGGCAGAATTTGTCGCATTACCGGGTTCGAACTTCTACAACTAGTGCTGCAAATAACAGGAGGTACTTGGATTAGAACTTGGGTAGCAGCATTTATGGAGAGAAGAAGGAAATGAAGAAGAAGTGCAAGCATATTTCAACAGCGTTCCCGGCGTACCTCGAGAAAAACTGGTATCCGTGTAAATCGATGTGGTGTACGTACGCCCATGGAGCCTTCTTCACGGCAGGCAACACGACCACAAACAGATTGGAGGCGACGTGGAAGCAGATGAAGCGCCTCGTCAACCTAACAAGCACGCTGGGCCAGTGTTTGTCGGCGATTTTACTTTACCAGAACGCCTCCATGCGCGAACCGCGGTCCGACTTAGTGCTGAAGTCCCACACGACACATTACAGCCCTCGACTCCCCACACCTCTCAGTAGTATCGCCAATGGAGTGGGAAACTACATCTTCGATAGCGTCCATGATGAATACCACCGCTATGATCGACTAAATGACGCATAGCGCTTCGAGGTTGTGAAGCAAGGGAGCGCGGGGGCCGTGGCAGAACAAGCGCAGGAGTTTCAAGTTGTGTTCCGGAACTCACGGAAAACCTTATTTTAGTGCCAGTGTACGAGCTTCGTTACGCGAAGGCTGCCGTGCATTCACATATTTTACCTCGTTCTCGACGTCTTGGGCAATGACCGTCTGCCAGTGGATTGTATTGTACCGCGCTGGAATTACAGAGATGCTTACACCATGGTAGAGGCGATGAAAGCGACGTCTCAATGTAACAAGCAACTACGATATTTGGCTTGGAGCGTAGGCCGGCCTGGAGCTACTGCAACCCCGACATTAGGTACCGATTCTCACAATCCGGTATTCAAGTCGCGTTCTCGAATTCGGTTCGCCAAGCAGAAGTCTGGGGAGCGATCGATGGAACGCAGTGTGGTAAAATGCGATACGGAGAAGTACAACATTGCCATGGCCCTATTTGAACCGCTGATCCAAGATATGGTGGGTACTTCGTCACTCGATTTCTACAAACAACTAGATGTTGCAAGTGTTGTCTGCAGTGAGCTTCACGTGACCCTTAAAGGCTTATCGTCAAAGGCATATGATAATATTGACAGCGACGACATGATTAGCGAGGTTCCTTCGTCAAGCGAGTCTTCCAGGGGCTGTGGTTGCGGGTTAGCAAAGGCGTTAGCAAAAACAA
The DNA here is from genome assembly GCA_014706135.1 of Phytophthora tubulina. NCBI lineage: Eukaryota > Oomycota > Peronosporomycetes > Peronosporales > Peronosporaceae > Phytophthora > Phytophthora tubulina. The sequence goes on from JACBOY010000215.1 coordinate 116,448, forward strand.
CCTACGGCGCCAAAACCGTACCAGGCGAACGAAGCAGACACGACTCGTGGTGAGCGAGGGTCTTTCTAGCTGGATTGAGGGACCAACAGTAGCCGAAACCACTGCGTGGTTGTCTACCACTTCACATCAACAGAAAGCCGCTGCTGTGATTAAGGTTTATCCACGAAAGATGACTGGCACGAACCACAGTCGTGCTATCCCAGTGGTGTTTGGAGCTGGACCAGACTGCATCCGATCTCTGAGTGTGGTGTTTGCAAGCAAGGCTTTTACCAAATGCATCGACGCACTGAGACGAGCAAACAAGTCAACTTTAATGAAGCGAACGAAGGACGGATACGAGATGAAGATCACTGGGTCTGCACGATATCACGAGTACGCAATGTTGCCGTGGCAAATGAGTATTGTCGTGCTTGCAAATGTTAGTACTTATGGTGATGACTAAATGTTTGATGTTTCCAGGTCGCTCATGTACACAATGGCGGAGTTCTACGAGTGCGCTAGAGGGCACCGAGCACAACGCCAGGCTGACAGGTGGCTTTCAAGTTCCGGTGATGCTTTGGATGGGAAGCAGTTGATAGTCTGCGGGTTTCGAACAGAACTACATCGACAGAAGTCGCAAGGATGTTAGTACTCAAACGTCACCTCGTTGGCGTCAACCACCACAATTTTCCGCGTGGATAAAGGAACAGCAACTGCGCACATTTCTGGGATTACCGACGTAGTCCCCGGCAAGGAATGGTTGACAGATACACCAGTGTCGCTTCTTCTGCAGATGGTTTGTATGGAACATGGCAATGCCTACAGTGTGTCATCCCTGGTCCAGAAAACATCGACTTGGGAATCCCGGCAGACCGCGACTGGCGATACTTTGTTGTGGCATGCAATGTATCGCAACTTTACTGGACGCTCGCCAATTGATACTTCAACGTGGGAGGTATCGCTTTACGATCCAATGGGAAACGATCACTTCACAAAATTGACCAAGCAGCGCCTCACGGATGTCGTATTTCCTGGTGTCACGGATTGGTACAACTCCCGACTGAAGAATCGAGGTGAAAACTCGATAATTTACCTGCTGGTGTGCTTTCAGAGGAATCCATACAAATATTATGCGGGCCTCGACAAGATGACAGTCATAGTTGCGGTGTTTTGGTGACGGCGATGGTATAGTGTTT